>JAUKNK010000079.1:50000-95000 GCA_030765055.1 Mantis religiosa | reverse complement strand
TTGTATTTTTAATGCGTTCCTATTGCTTCATGCACAGATTCAATAATCTCCCTTTCTGCCCTTTAATACAATTATACCAGAATTTCAATATTATCTCTATTTTTATTCCCCTACTTTTTGTACTACCTAGCTCTAGTAATGCCACCTCTCTTGGTGACGATTTTGGCAGCCCTAGTAGTTAGTTATTTGCAAAACAATCCATACATCTGGTCTAATTGTGTTCTTATCTCTGATGTGCCCCATACCTCCACTGCATATATTGTTCTGGCTTCAACGACCGCTACATACATTCCTTCTAACCATCTAACTGACATCTCCAGTTTATATTTACATATTCTTACCTCTGACATTGCCGCCCTGCCATTAGCTATCACTTTTCTGGCTTGTGCAGCCCATCCTCCACTGCTACACATCCTTACACCTAAATAGTCATACTCCTCTACCACTTCTACCTTTTGATCTCCTATAAATCATTCCTCTCCTTTCCTAAGTATCGATCCTCATTTAAAAACCATTATATTTGATTTTTTGCTGTTTATTCTTAGTCCCCAGTCAGCGCAAAACCTATGGATTGCCTCAATTGATTTTTGTAGACCTATTACGGAAATTTCTCCTACTGTTAAATAATCCGCGTACAATAAACCAGGAACCTCTTTGTTCATTATTATTGGGCAATGGGCATTGCTTTCCTTAACCCTCTCTATTATGTCATCTATAAATAAATTGAATAGTAAAGGACTCAATTTGCACCTAATCAAGTTAAATATTAACACAAATGATTTTATTGCATATGTTCTTTTAAGTACAATAGCAATAAAAGAATACAGTGGATTTAAGTAATAGTTCAATATTTTAAGAGCTGGTCATTCCGTTCTATTTAAGCGACCCAGAGGAAAAATTAATAACGCTTTCCTATTTGAGAAAAGCATTGCTATTGAAAAATTCAAATTTATAACAAAGAATATCTAGGAAAGCTTAACTCCGTCTACAAGAAGTATTTCGCAGAAGTTGTGAGCTTTAATGATATATACATTTTCTGTGCAGTAAGATTATCTGTTACGGTTTAATGGTTATGTGAAAGTAATCCAGAGAAAGTTCCGAGAAAATTAAGGCAAGGCCAAACTGAAAATTCGCGGAAAATGTTGTAAATCTTGAATTTTCTTTTTCGGCGTAGGGTTTGTAGTAATAGATGGCATGCTATTTTTATCATCTGCACCATTTTAGACCATCAAGTGACAACTTAAAGAGACCCCTAACACTCGTTAAAAGTAACAATCATTACTTTAAAGTTAATTTTCTAATAAACCTTTCTTCTAACACTTTTCGATATACATATGTATGCATTTTATTTGTCATTGGAGATGTTACATATACGGTATTTTAATCCGACTCCGTAAAACTATTTCTGAAAAATTAAGAGGTCTGAACGGTTTCCCTGTAAAGGATAGGAGAAGGTTCTTGAGAAATCTACGTGTGACATGTTTGGAATATATGAACTAACTAGCAAGGTCTCCTTTTCAATACTTTGATTTTGAATTAACACTATTCAAAAGCAAATACAATTCTATTTTTTTCAAAAATATATTTGCTTCCCTCATAATATTAGTTTTTGATTCAAATGCAATAAGTCCTGCTGCCTATTCTTCATGATGCATATCTACTTTTGATGTTGGAGTCCCACAGATTGTAATAGATTAAATTTTCATGAATATCTCTAAAAAAATATTGCATATAGGTATTTAGTATTCATATAAAAATGAATCGTTTATTAACACTGCATTATTTACGTTACGTACTATACTGCATTCCTATCCATTTACCTTACAGAAAGTAGGAAAAGTAAAAACCCAAAAATTTTGTATCACGATTTCGCTGGAAATAAAAGTTTTGAGTTCCCTAGAAGCTACAAAATGTATTTTGAACTTCTCTCTCTCTCTCTCTCTCTCTCTCTCTCTCTCTCTCTCTCTCTCTCTCTCTCTCTCTCTCTCTCTCTCTCTCTCTCTCTCTCTCTCTCTTAATTTACGTCCTCTCTTCAACATTAAGTCCTATCGGACGTTGGATGAAATGGGTGAAATGATGTTCAAATGAGCCCATGTTCCATAGACCGTTGAGTTACCCGACGATAAGGGAAAATTCCGAAAAAAAACCTTATCCAGGAACTCGGGACCTTTTGAACGTGAGGCAGACACGATGCCATCTACGCTACCGAGGTGGGCTTCAATTTCTCTGTTACGTAATTGAAAGAGGTGTTGTATTCTACGGAAAAAAATTAATATTTATATTTCACCAGAAATACTACTTTAGATGCTTCTTAAATTAAGAAAAATGCTTTTAGAAAACCACCAATGGTGTATGTGTGTGCATGCGTGTGCGTGCGTGCGTTGCGTGTATGCAGTTTTCAGTAGGTGTGTGAAGAACGTAACTTAGAAACCAGTTGGTTAAATGAGATATTTAAGTTATTATTTTCGGAGCTTACAGAGCCTCTCAACTAATCTACACGGATTATCTGGTTGCCGTCCAGCCGCTCTAACCCTTGAGCTACTATGGCCAACGTGCCGACATGACATTAAATTCTCCAACTGACTCGTGTTTCTCCCGGTAAACCACTTAGGAGTTTTCATAAACACATGAGACAACTACCTCAATGGCGACTTAAAACATGTAAGTACTTTAAGGCCCGGGCTTTATAGTTAACCACTATTAGGTCAATTAATGGAAATTAACTGTTCTTTCACACTGGCCATGTGTAGACTAAACTATGGAAAGATAGAGTCAGACTGAAGAATTCAAAGCCATAGTCGAGATTTGTCTCATGTGTTTATGAGAACTACTCATTTATAAATTCAGAATTAAGGCTAGAGTAAATAACTGCGTGTAGCCACTTTGACAATGACTTGAAAGTTTTACTGTCATGCAAATTAAAAAAGAGAATTACGTAACAAATTGGAATCTGACAACGGACGAATTCCTTAGATTTCCACTTCCGAATTTTTCTTTGATCAAACCTTCGCCACAACAGTATATCTTCATGCTCAACAATTATATTTTTTCTGTTTCTGTTCACAAATTCAAAACCTATGTCGCGAAGAATTCTGTAGAAGCTCGTTTTTTTTTTCAAAGTTCGCTATTCGGGATCATTGTTTACTGTTCGAAGCACTTTTGTAATTGCGGTGGCTCGTTTCTTTCAAAGAAGCTATGAACCTTGCGATGAATAACACTTTTAATAAATTCATCACTTTCAATTTCCAGAAATGGCTTCATTCCTTTTCGGTGTTTTCCTGGAGTGGAAAGCCCGCCCGTTTTTACCTCACTACGAGCGACATTGACACAGGACTCTGAAACACCGATTAATTATTCTGACAAATTAACATCGTCCTCAATTGATAAGTTTGGGTATTTTTCACACAACTTGCAAAACATGTTCAATATAATTTGCTTTTCATGTTTTACATATTGCACGGAAGCCGCCATTTTGAAATTGATTTTCTTCCCACTTCCTTTTAAGCTGCGCAATCGCAGCGTGCACCCTGACTAATATATACAAATCACGCTTACATTTATCAAATAAAATACTAATTAATTTATGTTTGACCATTGTATTTGTCTTAATGCTATGTTTATATATTTTGCATTAGATACAAAGTCCTTAAAATTGATATGCGTATTATATTTTTCATCCGTAAAGAATTACAAGGCTAAACAGCCAATGACGTCGCACACGTTCACGTGCTTCTATTTACATTACCGTATAAACTTAGGTCGGCTCCGGTATAGCTGGTGATACCGAAATTATGGTTTGCAGGAGCAAAGAATAATGATAGACGTCGAAGGAATGTTGGTTCTTTGTGACGACCAAAGCCAAGGTTAGTTCAGTGGGGAAAGTGTTCTAACAAAGCCATGAATGAAAGGAGCAGTGTCCTTAGAAGGTTTCTAAAGGAATTGTCACTTGTATATGAATAGAGAATTCTTCGGATCGTTTACAATGGCGACCAAAACAGCCACAAAAGGGTCTTTGGTTTGAAAAAGGAATTTGGAGAGTGAAAGTTATATAAAGATACACACGCGCGCAGATGTGGTCAGAGACTCTTCGGCGTTTCGCCGATGGAGACGTGTCGCAGCCAGAAAACCATTATAAAGTCTTCGGCGTGCAGTCGATAAAAGAAGTAGAGTCAGACGTGAAGCCTATTAGAGCGGTCAACTTGTTCGGTCTTGAATATTTGTCAGGTCCTCAAAATTTATCGAGAAATATAATTAGCATTCAGTCACTATAAATCGTGATTGGTAACCCTCGGTCGGCAGCTTCCATTTCGAGGTTTGAAATAAGAAGCAGTGAATAAATAATTTGGAAACGGGCATTCCAGTGTTGTAAAATTTCCTTCTCACACACATCCACGCATACCCTGAGAGAAACCTCATTGCTCACTATAATATTTGCTTCAAACTGGTGCACAACGTAGAGCAGTGGTAACCTGTGATCCCCATCAATAAAATCTGTTACACTGGGAAGGAAACAAAACACGAGAGAAGTTTCGAAATCCAGTGTTTTGTTTTTTGTTAAATGCTTGGAAGACAATTGCATGCCGATTCTCACAGGAGCGGCATGTGTTTTACGAGAAATTCCGACCCATCCTGGCGGAGTTCAGCTCTCAGTTGGAGGGTCGCGACCCCTGGCGAACATGCTGCGATTTGTAAGTTGAAGTGTCTACGAGATAGAAACAAGAGGAGGATATTATATTGCCTCGTAATTCATCACCCACGCCTGAGCTGTAAAATAACGCAACATGATACTCTCCTCTGTGGTGCAGCGGTTAGCATCGCCTTCGTTCCTAAATGGTAAACTTCGGTGATGCGTAACCAATGTTTTATTACCACAAAAATTATCCAATTTAACTTGTATATTTATATTTACCTGGTAAGAAAAAAATATAATTACTCAATTAATATTACATATTTTCGGAAAATTGTTTAGTATTTCCTAAAACTGCAACTGTTTCCTTTTTTTAATTTACGTCCAACAACGTTACGTCATATCGGACGGTAAATGAAATGGAAGAAATGATGTTCAAATAAGTCCGGGGTCCATGGAACTTAGAGCTACCCGAAATTTGTCTATTTTAAGGATAAGGGAAAAAGCTGGGAAAAACCTTATCCAGGTAGCTCACCCTGACCGAGCTTCGAACTCGCGACCATCTGAACGTGAGGCAGACACTCTACCGTCTACGCTACCGAGGCGGGCACTGGATCTGTGCTTCTTTATAAAATATGTAAAAATTATATGAGCATTTCAAAAGTAATTGGTCAGTGTAGCCAAATTAACATGATACAGTCGTTCAGCTATCGATAAAGACTTTTTTGTGCAATTTACGTCCTCCAACGTTAAGTCATATCGGACGATGAAAGAAATGGCTGAAATGATGCTAAAATATGTCCAGGGTCCATGGAACTTAAAGTTACCCGACATTCGTCTATCAGGATAAGGGAAACCCCCGGAAAAGGCCTTATCCAGGTAACTTGCCCTGACCGAGATTCAAACTCGGGACCTCCTGAACGTGGGGGAGACACGCTACCATCTACGCTACCGAGGCCGGTAATGAAGACATTCAATTTGGGAAATTTAAAAAAGAAAAAGTTTCTGATAATAGGTACAGTTGGCCAAGCATTGAGACAGGGTTTTGCTGGCTACTCTTGGAGAAAGTTCGCCATCAGCATTCTCTAAAATATTGTATGAATGTATCTCCCTAGCCAAAAGAGACAATTGAAAGACGCCAGTTGCGAGTAGTTACGAGTGATTTGTTAGTCAGAGCTGCCTAGTGAAGCTTGTAACGCATCTCGAACTATAAATAAAATTTGTTACGAATTAACCAGTGTTTCTGTTAAGCTTCATTCTGTTTATTGTAATTTAGGTTCTCGTGCTTTGTTAAAAATTCCAAATTTATAAGTGTAGAAGACTTTGGAAGTATATATTATCTCGGAAGTCTACTGAGAGCATTTGTTGCAAAATCAACACAAAATGTCGTTATCACACCAGCCACATTGAAACCCACGAGCCACCTCTGAAAATGCTCTGATGTTCAAAAAGATGATATCGTTCTCTAGGTTTATAAAGTTCTCCGAAGGAGTAACAAAGTGTCAGTTGGTATGCCTGCTAAGCAATGTAGTGGCCCCCCTATAGTGGGAAGTGATGAAGCCAACGAAAACTCTGTAATTAATTCTTCTGTGTTGGCCACGCGTTAAACAATAGCCATTCATTATCATTATACCGACAAAGCCAGACAGATAAACGGGATTACGGTAGCACAGTCGACAGCATAGCTCGTGAAAAATTGTTTCGATTACATTTACTTGGCTTTATTTTCCTCTCTGTAATTCTCAGATATTCCGTGGCCCCTATGCACGCCGCATAAATTACCTCGTTACCGTACGAACAGGAAGCTGAAATAAATCTCTTTACACATTTGTTCAAAAAATACCTAGAAAATATAATACAGGTAAAAATATTACACCAACCTTCGGCTCTTGAGAAGCTTTTACTAAATTTCAGAAGAGAAATTACGTAGCATTTGCACCTGGATTTTATGTGGCTTTCCTAAATTTACCGTGGGAAACTTTTTAGAAAGTAAATGTTGGCCCTAATTTTAGACTCTATAAAATGATAAACATATTTAAGATTCGAAGTTAATCATTTCTTCATACTAACCGTATATAGGCTAAGGTATTGGATTGATAGAGTCAACATGAAAAATTCAATGCCACGGCCAGGATTTGAACCACGGATCTACTAGCTTCCGTCCAGTCGCTGTTACACATTGGGCTACCATGGCCAATTTGCCGTCATGTCTTTAAATTATCCATTTGACTCATATATTTTCCCGGTAAACCACTAGGGGCTCTCGCATCCGAGATATATGAGTCAATTGGAGAAGTTAATGTCATGATGGCAAATTGGCCATTGTAGCTCAATGGGTAAGAGTGACTGAATGGAAACTAGTACATCCGTGGTTCAAATCCCGGACGTGGTATTGAAATTTTTCATGTCGACTCTACCAATTCAATATTTAAGGAATGAATCCACCATTACGAACTGGGTAAAGCAATGTATCTATGAAATTTGGCAATAAATGTGATCATTTTATGTATAAGTCACAAGCATATGTGTAACCGCTCACTGATAATGAACCACCTAGTATTTGAAGCACCTTTTCCTCAGTTCCCTCATTTCACCGTTGTTTAATATTCGAAAGGCTCATAACTCCAAAATACCTTTTGGACTTTAAATTTAAAGCAGAGCTTTTGGAATTGCGAATTCAAACATACTTGTCCAGCAGTCAAAAAGCCATTAAACTTTTCAAAAACGTTTAATTATTTTATATAACTCATATTAAAAATATTGAAAAGTTAAAAAACATATACATATGATCATCACCACGGCACAAGGTTACCAAAGGAGTTACTCCGGAGTTGGCACATTCGCGCCCGGCTACAGGGTTGTACGAGGGGGGTCTGAAAATTTTCCGACTTAATAAAGATACAAGACATTTTTTCAAAATTTTTTAATTTTTATTTTTTAACAGTCTCCTTGTAACTCTACTGAGTTCTCCCAACGATGCTCCCATCTCTGTAACCCGTCCAAATAGTACTCGGCGTTTTTCTCTGCAAAATAATTGTTCATGAAAGTGACTGACTGCCCTTTCATTTGACGAAAATCTCTGTCCTCCAAGCGCAGTTTCCAGATGAGGTAACAAAAGAAATTCGCTTGGGGGCTAGATCTGGTGAGTACGGCGGATGGTCAAGCAGTTCAAACAGTAATTCGTGGATTTTCGCCATCGAAACCACTGAATTATGAGTCTGAAGTATGGTGCTTTATCTTGGTGAAACAGGACTTTCTTTTTCTGAAAATGTGGCCATTTTCCCGCAAGTTCTGACTTCAGCTTGTCAAATGATGATGCGTAGATTGCTCCTGTAGTACTTTATCCTTTCTGAAAATTATCGATGAAAATAGCTCCATGACTATCCCCAAAACAGTCGCCATCACTTTACTAGCCGAAAGTTTTTGCTACTTTTGGAGCCGGTTTCGCCTTTGCAGTCCACTGTTTGGACTGTATTTTAGTTTCGGGCATATAATGGTGTATCTAAGTTTCATCTACAGTAATTAATCGGCTCCATTGTGCCCAAACTGCGCCAACAAAGTGTTGGAGATGTTCATTCGAACACGTTTTTGGTCTAACATGAGCAAACGCGGCACCCAAAGCGCGGACAGCTTTCTTATGTCTAAATGTTGATTTAATATGTGACAAACACGTTCCTTTGACATATTCATAGCCTCTGCTATCTCTCTAACTTTAATTCGGTGGTCGCCTAAGCAACATTTGGTGAAGTTTGGCGATGTTTCCTTCGGTAGTTGCAGCTTTTGGAGGTCCCAAACGTTCATCATCTCCCAAGCTCTTACGGCCACGTTTAAATTCAGCTGCCTAAAACCACTGTGGTAAATGACGGTGCAGAGACCCCACACACACACACAGAATCCAACTCATCTTTGATTTGTGTAGGCGTATTGCCTTTTAAAAACACATATTTATTGCCAGCTCGAAAATCGATTTTGTCCATTTTCATAAAAGCACTCACATCAACTCACTCAAGCGACTGTTACGTAACAACTGATGGTGCAAAATAGCTGGAACTTTGGTGAGTGAATGTCAAAAAATGGACCACGAAATTCACTAGCTTGTATTTACGAGTACTGCCATCTTCATGTTCAGGTCGGAAACTTCAGACTACCCTCGTAGATATAGCTAAAGACCACTATCAGAACAGTAGCTCGTGCAAGACAATAGGCATTGTGTGCCTTCTCCCCGATCCAGAGCATACCTTTAGGCTGTTTCAAGTAGGTTTCTTTTCCGGAATGTTCGCCTGTATTCGGGGCACATATGAGGAATGACCAGTGTCCGGTGCAAAGAGCAGACAATTGCAATTCGATGTATCAGTAGTGTTTTTTTCTTAGTGGGTACAACAGTGTCATGTGTAACGTTTGGGCTACTTTAAGTGCCCAAGTGATAAAATATTTAAAACTGCGAAATACCTGAAGAGAAAAGATACGCGTTGGTATTTTTATGTTCCTTTGTAAATAAATTCACAAGAAAACAATTTTAAAAGGATGAAAATGAGGTCCCAATTGAATTGCTCCACGCGTGAGTACACATCTCAAAATTCTTATTTCATTACTCGCATATAATTCATAAAATTCTTATAATTCATGTAATTCATTACAATGAAAGGTTTACTTCTATATAACTTTAAGTTTTTTGTACACAAAACGTTTTTCATTTTTTAAAAAACAATAATGTTTAAGTTAAATTTTAAATATTAAACTGTTCTGATATCAAGAAAAAGCTATTTAGCTGGCCCATTAAGTTTTAAAAACGTTTAGCCTTCAAAATATGCATAATAATGCACATTATAAAGTGAAAATGTGAAAGGAAAACAATATTTAGAAATAAAAATTAAATGTCTATTCGCAGACACTTGTACTTTTTAATTTAAACTTATTCATTCAACGTTCGATATGAGTTAGTGTTAGATGGACGTAAATTAACAAAAATAATTTTTGAAAATTGAAATGGCCGAAGAGACAAAGGCACAATTGGCTTTTGATAATGAAGTTCGTGGGTTTTATTTCTTACCTGTTTAGAAAGGTTAGTTCTTTTTTAATTTTCCCTTTGATAGTTCGATATTGAATAGTTTAAAGGCAAGCTACCTGCAGAATCCTTTTGTGAGTTATGGGTATGTAGAGATTGTTGTTTTTGCTTCCTTATACCGCTGATGTTTTCATTATAATCCTTATAACAAGTGTTTATCTTATTCATTAGAAATATGCATTCAAGTTTACGAATGTTTGATAAATAAAACTCCTTCGAATATATCGTAACAAACCGAGCGGGATAACTCAGACGGTTTCGTCTGTAGCCCGCATTTGGGAGGTTCGGGTTCGATTCTCTTGGCCAAGCTACCTTGTTCATCGGTTTCTTCGGGGTTTCTCGGATCGCCAGGCGAACGCTGGGTAGGTTAATTACATCCCCCGAATTCACTGACGCTCCATTTCATCTCCATTATCATTTCACATCATCTCTCAGCTTTTTGTTTCTTTCAGAACAGAAGTGACCGCGGGAGTCTCTTCGGTGCATGGAAGGATGATATGCTCTGTGTATGTATGTGTGTAGTGTTTAAGGCCCTCTTTTAATACATACGGCACAGCAGTCAGTGACACTGATGATACATGAGATGAAGATGGAGCACCGGTGGAATGAGATGTCGGGGAAAACCGAAAATCCCGGTAAAAACCCGTTCCAGCACCGTGTTGTCTACCACATATCTCACTTTACGGTCGCCTGGAATTGAACCCGGTCCGCCTTGGTAAGAACCGAGCGGTCTAACCAATCAGTCACGGTGCGGCCGTGATATGCTTTGAGGAACACCTTCTCCGCCGGTCGGATGGACTCCAGTCTCAGAGCCGGAATAGTAGGCCCATTCAGGAACACGGCTGGCGAAATGCCGGTTGTGCCAGCCTGCCTAGAGACTTCCTTGCTCTGTGAGATTGGCCTCCGGTATCCGAACTTGCCTCGTGACTGTTTAGGGATCACGGTAGGTGGGATGATGACTGTCCTGCACCGCCGAGGAGTTTCTATCTTGTAAAGTGTAAGGACTCCACCCTCTGTACTGTCGTGACTCCTTGGGTTCGGCAACCCTCTGTCTCATCTTCCTCGTCTTCCTTTCCGGGGATGCCCGCTTGGGGTATAGGCGTAGGAGAGCGCTCCGGTCGAGTTGTCGAATCTCCTCAGAATAATCCAATCCAATATCGTAACACACTTTTAATATGTAATGTTACCAGCCAGTCTGATTTTCCATAACTAACGTTTCTATAAATTTAACATCCTCTCTCCCAAAATTAATACAGTGTTGCAACGTGTATATTTAGTAATTGGAGCATACTTTCTTTCCAGTTTTCGGTAACTTTAAGCTCTTTTGTTTTTGAGTACACGTAATTATGTACCAGTAACCATAGAACTTCCATTTCGACGTACGGGATGTTTAACTGTGCCTTTCTGGACTGTTCTGCTGCCTCACCCTCAGTTTACTGTAAAAGCAGGAAGGAAAACCTCGGAGCAAAATTACGATAGAAAAGCGTACGTGAGTGTTAAAAGAAACCGCTGATAGAATTTTTACTATGTGTAAATAACTTGGTCTTGCATTTGCAAAAATGTTTTGGGGAAATAACGATAGGAAATATTTCCTTAAACATTCAGTATAGTTAAGTGCTGATCAAATACTCATAAAAAGTAGAGATTTTGTCACATTCCATAAACTTCAAATTTCAACACGGTTTTTCAAAGCTGTATTTTTACGCAAGGGTTCGTGAAATAATAAAACGAGGTTACGAAACACAAAAACAACACTTTATTTTCCTAGCAAATACATTCGTCACCATTACAGTTTGCTAGCTAACCTTGAACTGTTTATTTTCTCTCACTCTACCCTCAACTGTCTCTCACTTCCGGTAACGATCGGCCATCATTTTTCATCGGCTTCGCGAGCCTACCACCAGGGTGACACTGCTCCCTCCTCAAGGCTGGTCGTCCCGAACAGCGCCTTCTTAGCGGGCCAGGCGATCCAGGTGTACCACCAACATCTTTCCTCGGGGCACCTTCTGGATGCGGTAGACCACGTCGTTAATCCTCCTCATCACACGGTACGGTCCTTGCCAAGGCTGCTGAAGCTTCGGGCAGCGTCCCTTGGTCCGGGTCGGGCGGTACAACCAGACCAGGTCACCTTGCTGGAACCCTTGGCTGTTGGCTTGCCAGTCGTATCGGGTTTTCATGCGGTCGCTCGCCGTCTGGATGTTCTGGTGGGCCATCTGGTGCATGTCGTGGAGGTGGTCCACCAGGTTCTCCACATCCCTCAAGAGTGGCCCCAAGTCTGCCTCCGCCAGCTGCTCCCTCCTCAGGTCTGCGCTATCCCAGCCATCCGCAGGCACTGCCGTGACTAATCGAACAGCTGCGGCACGCTCCTTCCCCTCCACTCTAGTGCATTGGCCGCAATCTTCTGGACAGGATCTTCGGGACATAGCGTCCGCGTTACCGTGACCCTTCCCTCTGCGATGTTCCGAGATGAATTCGTACTCCTGCTGCCTCTGGAAACCACCTGCTGTCTGGCCTTCCGGTCGCGCCGTCACTATCACCTCGCTCCTCGCGGGGACAACCACGTCTTCGTTCAAGACGACCCTGCCAATTCCAAGGCGCTCTTCTAGTTGACGGAGTATAACCTCTTCTCCGTTGAGCCTCAGGACCTTCCTGCCGACGTCGACAGTCACCTCGTGGCTCCTGAGGGCATCCAGTCCCAGAATCACCTCCTCAGCCACCTTCGCGACGAACACCCACAGACGCACGGCACTCCGTCCCAAGTTCAGCTCCAGTAGGGCCTCCTTCTCCACAGGCATGGTGTCGCCCGATGCTGTCACAAGCTCGTATGGTCGGCTCGGCTTCCTCGTCGGCAAACCCTTCGCCACGTCGGGTCTGATGATGGTCACGGCCGCCCCGGTGTCCACCAGCACGCGGCACGGCTTTCCTCTTACCCAGCCGTCCACGATGAGTTTGTCATCCATCCGCTGGCTGGCGGCGCGGATTGTCGCTCGACGGGATGGTGGTAATGGCGCCGACGTGTCCCTCTCCACGACGGCCCTTACTCGTTTTCCGGCTGCTCTTCCTGGTGTGGGCTGTCTTTCCGCAGGTGTCCGGGCTGTCCACACCCCCAACACAGGCCACTAGGTGTTCGCCGGCGTCCCTCAGCTGGTCTTCTGTCTCCGACGTAGCGGACACTTCTCGTTCTCGACGTCGGGATAGATGTTACTTTGGCCGCCTCCATCCTTAATGCCGCTGTCAGCGCCTCGTGGATGGTTTTATAATCGCCG
This sequence comes from Mantis religiosa, assembly GCA_030765055.1. NCBI lineage: Eukaryota > Metazoa > Arthropoda > Insecta > Mantodea > Mantidae > Mantis > Mantis religiosa. The sequence continues at coordinate 82,042 of JAUKNK010000079.1, read as the reverse complement.
AGCATTAGGCGCTGACGAATCTCCGTGTCCCGTACCCCGTCGACAAAATTGTAGGTGGCTTCCCGGGATACGAACTCCAGTGGCAGGTCAACCAAAGCCTTGCTAGCCAGCTGCTCGATCGCTATGGCGAACTCCTGCAGCGTCTCCCCCGGCTGCTGCGACCTTGCCTTTAGCTGGCTGCGGTATTCTGCGACTAAGCGGTGGTCTCCGAAGCGATTCTCCAGGGCCTTCCAGATGTCCTTGGGCGCCGCCGTCGTCTGCACCGCGTTTAGGATTTCCGCGGCCCGTGCCTGGAGGCTGGCTATAAACTGTGTGGCCTCCTCCTCCGGTGACCATCTGTTGTGCTTGGCCACTGTGTCAAACTGGCGGCGGAAGACCTCGAATGTTGACGCACCGTCATATTTCGGAGGTTTGACGCGCGCCGATGTTGTGTCGCGTCCCGGTGTGTCAGCCTTCAAATCCTTCAGTCTCCTGCCCACGACGTCCTCCACCATGGCGTTCAGGGACTTGACGCTGCTGTCGGCCTTTTCCTCTAGATCATTGTAGCGGTTCGCCAGGTCCTCGACGCGCTCGTCCACTTGGCCCATCCGCTCGCCCAGCTCCGTCACGTCATCCCTCACGCCGGCCAACTGTTCCTCAAATTTGGCGGCGCGGATCTCGTTCGCCTCCTTCATTTCCGTGGTCAGACTGTCGTTCGCGGCCTTCATTTCTGTGGTCAATTCGGTCTTTATTTCTTTCAACTCTGCGGCCAGGTTGTTATTTGCCGCTTCTGTTTTTGTTGTTAACTCGTTCATCTTCGCGGCCAAGTTGTTATTTGCCGCTTCCGACTTCGCTGTTAATTCGTTCATCTTCTGCAAAAGCATTTCCAATACCGATTCCATGGCCATAATCTTCGGTGATGTTTGTTGTCCCGCTTCCTGACACCAGTTGTGACTTTGTGGGTTCGTGAAATAATAAAACGAGGTTACGAAACACAAAAACTATACTTTATTTTCCTAGCAAATACATTCGTCACCATTACAGTTTGCTAGCTAACCTTAAACTGTTTATTTTCTCTCACTCTACCCTCAACTGTCTCTCACTTCCGGTAACGATCGGCCATAATTTTTCATCGGCTTCGCGAGCCTACCACCAGGGTGACAATATATATATATATATATATATATATATATATATATATATATACAGAAGCTTATTAAGTGTAGTATGTTAAAGTTAAGTTGGAGTCACTATAGATGCAAACTGGTGTAATAATACGTTATAAAAATAATTTTGTTACCTTAATTTAAACGTTTGTAACTTCCATTTTTTCTACGGCAGTTACCTGTAGAGATATTTTGTTTATCGAGTACATCAAACATACGCTGACAACTTTGCAGGGTTTACAGACACACAGGATGTCAGTTTCACTTCCAGTAACAGTTGCAAATCAGCTTCACATTGGCATGTCTCATGGGCCTAAACCAACGAACATGTATTATTTATTGTTACATTTCTACCCCGCCTTTAACTGCAGTGGTCCTATCGGCAGCCCTTATCCCTAGGAACGTATCTCGATGGTGTTATCACGTAGATGTTGGGCTGCTGGTACTTTGGATTATTTTTAAATAATTAGATCAGGCACACAGTCACACTCTCATTCATACTTAGAGACTCTGGGGAAGATGGGGAATCATCTTGGTTGGAGAAAAGTTCCCACCCCCAGCCGGGAATCTAACCCGGAACTCCTTGCACGGCAGGCAGGCTCTAGGGGCCAGCCCAATAAAGAAGAACCTCTATCGTCACTTGATGGAGTCAGGTACACAACGACCTAATGTGGAAACAAAATACAGTCGAGATTGGAAATGCATTTGGGCCAATGCTACCAACTGTAACCTTCCTTCGATCTGGAGAGAAACTGTTTATGAAGTTGTTAATGAAACGGTTCCAACAGCAGAGAAGATGTGGCGTCACGAGAGAGTAAATTCGAAGATCTGTGGCATATGTGTGGAAGATGATACACTTGGGCATCGCCTGTACAAATGTCAGCGGGCTGACTTGATTTGGACCTCCCTCCGAGACGCCTTACATAAACTTCGTACAGAAGAATGCTTACGTTCGGTACCACAGTTGGTACAACTGGAGTTTCGCTTCAAAGATACGAAATTTCATAATTTTGCAGTGTGATTGGTTACTGGTACACTACAGTGGCGGCTGAAAGTACGGCGAGTAGACACTGTGCTAGGAAAGCACTTAGGTATATTTTTAAAGGAGCAGAGATGGACCTATATACGGAAGAAAACTTGCGTTCTCTGGAGCCATACATTTATCACTTGGAACAAATGCAGATGTAATAACCATTTAAGGAAATAGAACCCTTAATATTGTCTCACAGTTACAAGCCAATAAAATATGAAATTTTCTAAAAAAACTTTTTGTCTTTGCCAATACCCTATTACATTAAAATCAACGGAGAAATGTCTTCCTGCAGCTTTTCCCCCGTTTGCATCGGCGTAAAATAATACATTTTATTTATATTTTGCCGTGTAGCTTTAATATTTGGACATTATGACGACTTGTAACAAACTGTCTTAGAAACACATCTGCAACTTCACTTTTCAGTTTTAGGATACGTTGTGACAATGGCAATACGAGTATTCTTGTGGCAAGTACTGCATCCATTGTTGTCCGTAACAAGCACCGCTACGTCGATTGTGGTCCATTATCAGGTCATTTGAAGGCCGCTCCAATGAAAACAATCCAGGAGAAGGAATTATACGATGTTTAATAGGTAAATAATTTTTAGTGATGAAAAATAATGGGAAAGGGTAATTTGCGAGGGGGGTCTTATGGGATAAAATGCGATAGAATATTTCCATCGAAATTTTGGTGGTCCGCGATACATTCTCTACATATTATGTACGTGAAAGGGGGAGTAAACAGACCGTGTATGTGAAATCACCTAAATAACTGATGCTATATTTGCCAAAACTTGTTATTTTAGTTTAGTATCCTCCAAAGATTCAACATTAATATTCAAAGAAAAGTATCACCAAATCGCCTTTTCCATGGAGTATTTTGTATTGTTTATTTTCCTAAAAAGGGTATTCTAATTTATATATAGATGAAAAATAAAATATGCGTCTTGTACCATTTTATAGTACGAAACATTTCCAAAATATCCGTTATTATTGAGTTAAATTTTTCAATTGTTTAACGTGCTGTTGCTATTCAGTTATTTCTCGTGATATCATGTGAAGGGTACGGAATACCAAGACCCGTTTTTAAACATCTGAATATTGATTCGGTTTCCACTACCCTTCTTGTACCTACAGTGAAGTGTATAAAGAAACTGCTTCTGCAAATATTTATCTCGTTTGAATGAGGAAATAGAAGAACAACATTAAGGGTAGTATGTAGCGATTTAGCAGAGATACTCAAGTGTTTAAAGCAACCCACCATTTGCCCGCTCTTAAATACCGTATTATTTTAACATCACAGGAACAAATGAATGGTGATTAGACACAACAGAGTATGTACGAAGTACTAAAAATCCAATAATAATTACTATATCAGATGAGATAAACATTTTCTGAATAGTAAGTTCTTGTTTAACTCCCCTGATTTTCCAGTTATGTAAACATAATTCAAACAGTTTTCAGGTTGTTCAAAGGCCACCATGTACGTACCCTTTATTTGTGGGTTATTTGAATGATAATCGTTAATGGATAGGTGCATTCAGATTGAAAAATTCAATGCCATAGCCAAGATTTGAACCAAGGATCTACCGGTCTGCGTCCGGTTGCTCTTAAACATCGAGCTACCATGTCCAACATGCCACTATGAAATTATATTCTCCAACTGTCTCGTATGTTTCCCGGTAATTACAAAGAGTTCTCATATCTAATGACATACGTACCGTTTGTGGCGACTTACTATGCTGTAAGTACATAAGTCCCAGGCTTTATATCTACTTTTATGCAACTATGACCTCAATGCTTAGGAGCAACCGGTCGTGGGCTGGAAGATCCGCAGTTGAAATTCCGGCAATGGCATCGCATTGTTCAATCTGCCTCTACCAATCTAAATCTTTGCCTACACACATCTAGTGTATAAGAACAAATAGTTTACATAATATTTATTGCCATATCTGAATAAATAAAAATAAGACGACAACCTTAAAATGTAAGGTTGATACAGTTTAGAATGAAGTATTTTAAAATTTTTGTGTTGCATTTTTGGATCGTGCAGAAGTTGATTATTAAGCTTGGTATTTATTTCAATATTCAAAATTATGTTGTACACACATTCATACCTTTTTTATCCAAAAGGACTCTTTTTGTACCAGGGAACTCCAAAAATATATTTGTGGTGAAATCTGGATATCGGAGGTTTTATTTGCATTACTTATTTTCTCTAGCAATGATAGTAGTTTGTAAAAAGGTTAAACTTCAATTTATAAAAAGCAGGAAAAAAGCTTTCACTAACACATACCTCAAAACAAGATTTGTTTCTTTTTTCAAACATGTTTGTTGTTGTGTTCAATTCTGCTTTGTATGAACGAGGCACCCATTAAATATAATTAAATCTCATGTGGGATATTCGTACTATATATAACCAATAATTTTTAGTTTCTAAATTTCATATAGAGATAAAAGTTGATTAGGTTCGGAGCTGACACTTGGCACCTCCACTTGCAGGTGAATGTTTTGTGAATCTCATTCCTTACAAGGGAAGACCGGATGAGATAAAGGAACCGCAAGAGACGTGTGGATTGCAACAAAGGATAACGTAAACCGCAGAGACGCGCAGAGCAGTCATTAGCATGACCACCCCACTCTCAGGCACTCGGCGGCGACTCGCCCAAATCGCCGGAGGGTGGCTTAGAGATCCGCTCCTCGAGAAACCGGGGAAAGTCGACTTCCAGTAGATGCTCGAACAGCCATCCTCTAGTAGAGCTGAGAAGAGTTCTCAATAGAAAGTCTCTGTGCCGTCTGCCCGCACCGACCGACAGACATACAGCCTTGGAATCGTACTGCAACATGAAAAAGGGCGACGAAATGAGTGCACATGGGAGAGAGGTGCTAGAAGGCAGACTCTAGCATTCGCTTTGCCGACTTAGGAAATAACCCATGGTTAGAGTGGGTGTGTACTAAGGATCGAATCTGGAACCTTCTCAATGCGAAACTCACATTGAGGTTTCCAGGGGTATACGAACCGCAGTTTGAACACTACCAGACTGACGAAGTTCATTTCCTTTATGTCTGGATCCAGTATTTCGTTCTGACAGCTCAAAAATGTTGTGCACACTAATTCAACGTCTGCAAACATTAACAGTTTGGCTTTTGACGGGAAAATTTGGCGCACATGAAAACAAACAAGCTAACAAATCTAACCGGATAGTTGGCCATTCTTTATTTGTATAGGCGAGAGTTATTGCGTGACTGTGCATCAAACGTTTGTTCTATTTTATTTTGCAGGTAACAGATACCACATGACACTTATTCCTAACTAGTGATGGCAAAATGATGGTTTGGGTTGACATGAATTTTAATGGATTCTCGTTTCTGAAGTTTTCATTTATGTCATATGCGATTCTGAAAATAAATTCAAAACTTTTGTTAGAGTTTAATTTATTTTTATCAAGTAATTATGGCAGAATGTTAGCCTTAAAATTATTAGCTTATTACCCTTTATACAAAATATCTTTTGGGTAAAATCTGTAGTAATATTACGTGTTTTGTTAGATTTTCGTTAGTTCAGTCGAGATTAAAGGGAATTGTAAATCGAAATGATGAAAATTTATATCTTATGTTTTCTTTTCATTTCATTGTCTAAATAATAACACATTTCCGATATAAAAATAAGACCTGAAGCTTTCCTGGCGACGAATACGCTCACTTTCTTCTCGGGCAGCCAGCCAGGTGAAAAGATGATTAAATATTAACGTTTCGGGAGTGTACACCTTTCCCATCATCAGGATATTTATAAAATGTTATAACCACAAATGAAATACTGGATATAAAATAACTATAAACAAAGACAAAACATTATCAGAGTTTGCATTACTGAAAAAAAGACTGCAAAACAGTAATGCGAATTTTGATAGTGTTTTGTCTTTGTTTATAGTCATGTTATATGCAGTATTTCATTCGAGGTTATAACATTTTATAAATATCCTGATGATGGGAGAGATGTACACTCCCGAAACGTTAATATTTAATCATCTTTTCACCTGGCTGGCTGCCCGAGAAGAAAGTAAACATTTCCGATATGTTATTTCGACATTCCTTCAGAAAACACCAAAAATGTTATAGCGTTTTAAATTGCCTCGCCTTGTGTCATTTTACTATTGGGGGTGATTTCTTGCTACGAAAGCCATAAAAGGCTTGTTAGTGCTTTATGGAGTACCAGTGTTCTGGATTCTTCTTTTTTTCTTCATAGTAACCTAACTGGTATCTCAAAAATTTATTTTTCAAATATATGTGCTCATGCTTTACCAACTATGCAACAGATATGGATGAAAATTGTCAAAATTATAAAGCTTATACAACGCTCGAATTCAGTGTAAGTAAATTTTGATGGGTGTTATTTTTCATAAATGATAGCAACGCATACTGTTTAATGTAATGTCACTATTAGTTCATCTTTTAGAAACAAATTATAAAATAACAATAGAATAAAGCATAAAAACCTGGCAAGGAGAGATTTTTACTATAGTTACACAAACTGTGTAAACATTTTCAAGCAGTTATCACTGCAGATTATTTTTAAAATGGTAGATAGAGAAAATTCTGATTTCAAAAATGTTTATCTATTTTTGCTATTATTATTTGTTTAATTATAATAACATTTTCCTAATATATTTGAGAGTATAAAAGAATCCTAGTTATATTAAATTTTACCATGGGAAAGAATGAATTTGTTGTGAAATTCTAAATTTTTATTGACTTTACCCTAACAAATACCTACTGTTGTAATTATTTCAAGATTTTCAGTCTCTAATTTATGATCTAATAACAACAAGCGTGAATTTGGAGGCTAATTTTAATTATCCAAGGAAAATTATAAGTAAGAAGGGGATGCGGTAGTACATTAGCTGCAATTTAGGGATGTTGTTAACAGATGAACTACCTAAATTTTGTTCAGAACCACTGGCATTATTGAACAAATTAAAAAAGGACTAAAAAAAAGAAAAAAAATATTACAGTAGGGTTTCCACATCTCTAGTCGAATCAAATACATAGGAATGAAGAAATGAATACAGGATAACAAGCTATTGAATTTTAATTTTTAAATACTGTGACTTTGTGGGTTGCTAGAATTAAGAGTCCAAGTTGCAGAAATTCAGAATGTTCTTTATTTCCGTAAAAACACAGTTTGGTCAATCCTTAGTACCAGACTTGGGTAACATACACCAATACAGCCTTCAAGATCGTCTTCCACACCCACAAACAACGAGTTCACTTTCAAAACACTGCAGGCATACGATCCAGTTCCGATTACAACTCTCATTTCGACTGTCCTCCAACTAACCGCGGCTTCCTTTCATACCACCATTCATGATTTCAGACGGTTGTAGAATGTTATTTATCAATCAAGATGTCACTAGAAGTTTCCAGTTATCTATATTTATCTGTTTTGACAAGCCTTTTATCACCACGCTATCTTTATCTGTTTCGGAAAGCCTTTTATCTTCGCGCTATATTTATCTGCTTCGGCAAGCTCTTTTTCTCCGCGGGGCACTATCTGTCTGTGTGCATCGGCCGCGCTTCCTCGGAACAAATGCGGTCGGCAACAATACTAAGCCATAAAATTATTGATTATTATTATTTAATATTGATTGCGCTAGATGAAAAAAGCCTCAATGAAACCATAAATTAGCTGAAAGGTGCTTTGATTAATTATCTCCAACATTTATATGAGTTTTTGAATGGTCGCTTCTTTTCAGAACTTGCCATCCATTTGTTATAGCCAAACATACCCATGCATTTCTTTTTTTTTTTTTTTTTTTTTTTTGTTTTTTGTTTTTTGTATGCTGCTTAAACCTTACTCATATTTTATTGTTATATCTACAGGCAAATTATTCTTTTTATTAATATTTTTACATATTTAGTCTTTCGCCTGTCTATAGGATGTTAATATGATTTAAATCGTGCATCATTATAATTTCAACATTGCATACCAAGGAAAAATAACCGATTAATGAGCGTCAAACTACTCCCGTTCTATCGACTTTTGCTTTCAGCAGAAGTTCTATTGTACCTTCTACTTGTTCAATTTCCGGCTTAAGTTATCCACGATAATGGCAACCTCTGAATCCTGCTTCTTCTTCATTCTCAAGCTGTAAACTTTTAAGCCTGTTGCGACTGCTTTGTATGTCGTATCCACCATTTTACTGATACACCCATACCTCATTTTCCAAAGATAAAAAAAATTAAGAATGTAATTCTACCGATTGGAAGCAATGTAAGCACAATAAATATAGTTCTCCTTAAAAGCACAAAGAAAACCTCAAAACACCATACTAACACTTGGCCAGAAAACAGGCAGTCACGAGCACTGTTCTTAAGGCCAGGCATTTTGATACTTTAACTAGCTATTAATAAGTAGCTAAGAAATGTAGGTAATATCACAATTAACATAATTGTCATCGATCCAAGGCCCATTTCGGTAGCGTGGTGGTAGCGTTTCTGCCTCACGTTCAAGAGGTCCTGAGTTCGAATCTCGGTCAGTGTGAGTTACCTGGATAAGGTTTTTTCAGGGGTTTTCCCTTATCCTGAAATACGAATGTCAGGTAACTTTAAGCTCTATGGACTCTGGGCTCATTTGAGCACAGTTTCACCCATTCCATTCATCGTCCGATATGACTTAACGTTGGAGGACGTAAACTACAAAAAAAAAAAAAAAAAAAAAAAAAATCGATCCAAGAAAAATAATATATGATACGCGTATGTTACGCGTAACGTAGAAAATACTATTGCACAATAGCTTACCAATATTCGGAAACCAACAGTAGAAGATACAGAAATATTAAAGCTTTTTTCAGTGTGTAGCTAATATTCCATAATTACCGCTATTGTTGTTATGCATCGTAAGTTGACATTCCCGCAGTATTGCGGTAAGTAAAAACGATTATTTTGAAATATTTATTATGCTATTACAATTTTTACAATTATATAAATACACATAGTGCAAAAACTAGTATGCAATAGATATGTGGTAAGCATATAATGGAATCTCGGCGCAAGCGCCTCATTTTTTAAGTCCTCGTTCCGTATAAAATGCTTACCATATTAGTATCGCAATATACAAAACTTTTTCTTTTCATGATGATTCAACAGAAATTTATGGGCAAGTACAAAAACATTAATAATTAAAAAGGTATATCATTATGTTGTGGCCCATATATGACCTCTATTGATATACCTCACAATAATCCTCCAAAGAAAATAAATGTGTTCCATGAATTATCTAATAATCACAGATGATTTCTTAAATTTAATGCAGAGTCTATACCAGGTGAGTGACCTGCCCCTATTTATTTTTGAATTTATGCAACGTGCCAAGCGACATATGTGACTTATGCCGTTCTTAGGTGCCTGCTAATGAATAACTTGCAGAACAGTTTATGCAGTAGGGGTAGACCACTAAGTTCAATAGTGTTGTACGGGACAGAAAGCAATCACTATGTATGTGGATTCCAAAGACATCATACCTACACACAGAGAATGCAGTAGTAATTTTAGACGAGTTTTCAAACTTCTAATCATTAGCATACATTCACACACGACTTTAAACACGCCCCTGAAGGAACAGCCTATCACATGCATCAGTTGACAATAGCACTGGAACACAAAATGGCAGATCTACACAGTGGGACCAATTGGATTTATGTTTTCAGCCAACATGTATTTTACTTGTACAGTCATGTCAAAAATGCTAAGTTTTAGATAGAACTAAAATAAAACTAAGTTTTAGTATTTAGGCCTGAGAAGTCTGGGCTGGCAGAGCATTGTTTAATAACAACCATAGAGCCAATTTTCGGGAGACGACCATCTTGGCAAAATGCAACAGTTACTGGGAGCGGAGAATTAAGGAGGCTTTGGCGATTTCCTCTGAAAGGAGCAAACTTAATCGTGATGCTGGATTTCAGTTCAGCTCCTCTTGAAAACCGGCCTTTAAATGGAAATCCATCGAATTAAGAAGCAAAGATCAATGCAGCTTGATAATCAAGTTAAGTAGTTACGTTCCTTTGACACAATTTTCTATACTCACGCCATCTCCTGACCTGGCATTTAATTTACTGAAAACAGTCTTTTGTTCAGTAATGCGAATTTTGATAGTGTTTTGTCTTTGTTTATAGTTGTGTTATATCCAGTATTTCATTTTGTGGCTATAACATTTTATAAATATCAATGATGGTAGAGATGTACACTCCTGAAACGTTGATATCTAATCATCTTTTCACCTGGCTGGCTGCCCGAGAAGAAAGTGAGCGTATTCGTCGCCAGGAAAGCTTCAGATCTTATTTTAAGTATAAATTAAACTTATAACAAACGAAAACCAAAATAAAGGCACACTACAAGAAATATTCTGTCATTTAAAGGAATAGAAAGAACAGGTTTCCCACTAAAGATGTGACATAGGTTTTGATACAGACAATGAGCATAGAGAGCATATAAGAAATTCATTTCAACAAAGTTTCTGAATAACAGATAAAATTCTAAAAATAAAACGCAAAAGCGACAACAATGAAATTCTACAAGTTGGCAGTACCAGTTTTGTTATACAGGACCGAGTTGTATCAGGACAGGAGTAAAGCGCCGTGATATTTCTGTGGACTGTGAACCGATGTTCAAGAAGAGAGCTAATAGGAAATAAAGATATACGTAAAGATTTAAAGATAGATATTTGATTTAAATGACATACTTGTGGAAAATAAAAAGCTAGTAGAAGCATATGAAAAGTGTGAACAAGGAGAGAATACCCTGGAACGTCAATCAAATCTTAGAAGTTTTAAGTTTTTAGATCATTTCACTCTTTAATTTTTTTCTAAAACGTTTAAAGAATACTTTACGATAAAATATTCGTTGGTGTTTTGTTTTAGGCTTGTAATTACGGAATCAGTTTTCATTGCATGTCAGGATACCCATCAATATATAATCACCTTTGTTTTGAAATCTCCAAAGAAAGTTTTGGGTGATAGGTTATGTCTGAAGTTTGTGGTCTTAGGTCATTAGGCGTGGGACCTAGTAACCTCGGTAACCCAAACTTTAAAGAATTTCTTGCACTGAACTAAGAGCTATAGCATGTTTTGCAGTGATTTCATCCTCAGTAACACGCCTGTCTTCTCCAATACGCTCTCAACTCTTTTCTTGTTGAGTTCTGCGGAGGCCGTTCGAGAGTGACCGCTGCGGTGCTCATCTTGGATACCCGTGCCATCATCCTTGAAATGTTTTCACCATTTCCCAACTACCGAGCTTAGGCGGGTTTGTCTGTGGCCCGCATCGGAAGGTCCAGGTTCGGTTACCGTGGCCAACCTACAAGACCCATGTTGTTTTTCCCGCGTTCCAGGCGAATGCTGGTCAGATGAATTACATCACCCGAACTTCATCTCCATTATTATTTTATATCATTCCTCATCTGTTGGACTCTTTCAGGATAGAAGAACGCTTCGTATCACATTCTCCATGAACTGTATTATCAAACTTTTACTGTACACGTAACACCTGTGCGTAACAAGAGTACGGATGTAATAAATATCCATTTCCATTACTCTGTACGTTCTGTTTGGTACAGTATATTACAAAATTAGATGGATTATTGATAAGATTATTTAAACCGTTCGAAATTGGTACACATAGTTATATTTTAACAACTTTCATTTATTTGTTTATTTATTTATTCATTTATTGATGGCACCGTCAATACAATGCCTCACCGGCCGCCCCTGGGTCTAACCACTCAGCCATGGCTAGGCCTAATAATAGTAATAATAATAATAATAATAATAATAATGATGATAAAAGTAGCCTCAGAACTTTTGGTAGCTCAGGGAGTACAAGCAACTGACCCTCCTGCCCACCTCTGTAGCACGGTGTTAGTGTGTTTGCCTCACGCTCAAAAGGCCCAGAATTGGAATCTCGGTCAGAGTAAGTTATCTGGATAAGCTTCTCCCGGGGGTTTCCTTTATCTGGTGACTCTGACCTCTAAGGATCCTGGGCTCATTTAAGCATCATTTCACCCTTTCCATTCATCTCCCTGTATGACAACGTTAGAGGCGGTAAATTAAAAAAACACACTCTTGAACTTCCCAAATAAAACGCTTGAAGATGAAATTCAACAACCAGTATTATAGAAAGGAAAATAATAGGTCTGTATGATTCTCCCCACGTAACAGCTACTTTTAGTTGCTTGACGATATTCTAAGTACTGTGTCCAGTGGGAAGCTGTATAACTTCCAGAGCGGGGATTAGACATGGTAGCAAGTAGAGAATCGCACCTTATATTTCGATCGGGTTGCTATGGAAACAGTATTTGTAGCTCTGTTGGCGAGGAAGTTATTGTGAACTATTCAGGAAATGAAGGAATGGGAGAAACAATCATCGTGGTAATCTAACTGAAGAAGGGGGAAGGGTGTTTGCTGTCCAAAATGGCGGACGGAACGTTGTTCTCAACTTGTGTCTGAGACGGCGCCGGTGCAGGACTTCCGCTTGATTTGTCACAGTCTTGCCAACCTCACGCAAGCTAACAATCTCTGTAGAAACGATTTCCACATTATTGAAAAATCAATGTTAGTCTGGAGCTACTCGATATCGCCCTGTCATCATCTTCCATACGGGTTCTTAAAAGCGGGTGCAGGGAGCACGTCATTATTCCTGTACTTGTTTAGTTCTATTTCCGTTTTCAGAAGTTGGCGCTTGTTTTTAATCATAATGCAACCATCTTGTAAATTTATCGAAGATATTTTTTTATGTCCTCCAACGTTTAAGTCATATCGGATTATAAAGGCAGTAAATGAAATGATGTTCATATGAGACCATCGTCCATAGAGCTCGCAACATTTCATCTTCCAGGGTAAAGGAGCACCCCGGAAAGAACTTGTCCATATAACTGTCTCTGATCGAGATTCGACCTCGGAACTGCTTGAACGTGAGGCAGACACTGTATCTCCTGCACTACAGAGACGGGTAGTATGTCAGTGAAGTAAATGATGTTTTACCCCATGGTGAATGAGGTATCCCCGGGAGGAAAGATGAGGCAAGGGGAGACAAAGGGTGACCTACCCAAGGATTCAAGACAGTACAGAAGGCAGCTACATTACTTGCTCTACACACTATATTTTTACATGGTTCCTACAAACCCTTCCTAAGAGAGCTTAATTTTTTATTTACTTCGGTGTAATCGAGATAAACCTGTGAATAAATTATTCATTATTCATCTCCTTCTTGATGCACTTGGAATCGTGGAAAATGAATCGATAGTTAAATGACTAAAACCGTAAGCTGTCTGTTAGCCTTGAAAATTCATACTCTATTAATGACATTTTATGAAAAACCTAAATACAGCCAGCAGTTAAAAAGCGTAGGCAATATTGTAGCTGAAAGAATATTGCGTGAACCCGTATCTACGATCGCGCGGCTTGTTTACACAAAAGGAACTGATAGGCGGGCAGTGTGAAAACCAAGAGCCGGCAAGACAAAGATAACATGCAGATAAAGGTCTGCCGAAACAAACTAAGATAAATGGAAATTTCTAGTTCCTTCTTGACTGATGGAGACTGTTCGGGTTCTGGTTTTTTTTCGAATAATCTAGAAATTATCAGTGAGTTATTTAAAGAGGAATTGCAAGTTGTAAAACAGTCGCGGGAGAGGTAAGCGGAGAACATCAGAGAGTTGTGAGTAAACAGCAAACAGCTGTGAACAAATGCTGTGTAACGAGAGCTGATTGTTATTGTCATCGAGCTTGGAAGATTGCGTTGTGATATGTGATGTAATCCTGCTGCTACGGAGTGTATTTCTACGCAAATAAAGAACATTTAGAATTTCGGCAAATTAGTCTCTTAATTCTCCGAACCCACAAAGTCACAATATCTAGAAAAGCTGTTGTTTATTCTTGAAATGCCCTGCAATTTCCTTGTAGTAAGCTTTCTTTAAAGGTTTCTTCCAAATGAAAGAGCTTATTGGCTATATAAGAATATAAAGTTCAAAATTTTATTTCTTATACAAACAGCTTAAGTGTCCGTAATTTTAAGAAAACAGCTTAACTATTTTAATAAAATAATTGATAACATAAATACGGTTATATAAAGGATGGTTTCATGAGAGGAATTTTCTTGAAAATCTTCTTGTCACGTCTGTCCGTCTGTCCGTAGCTCCTGGCAAGCCTGAATTATTTTCCTGCTTGCCCAACCTGAATAGGGTTGAACTGCAGGTAGGAATTAGAATGGGTTTTATATTTAGTTTGTTTAGGTTTAGATAGGAAGCGTGAAAGAGGGTGCAGTTTGCCACTCGGTAATTATATAATAGGACGCAATATTCAATATACCTTGGTGTGAATAGTAACTAAATTCATTTTGTGGAAATTTAGTGGTCAGTTCACTCTTAATAGGTTTATGTGGAGCTCAATTTATGCAGTTGTTTGGAATTCCTCCAGTGTTATCTCGGGTGCCCGCATGCCATAAAGGGGGACTCGGTGTCGCCTGAAGTGGCAGCTTCTGGCGTCATAATCCCTTAGAGACCTAACCAGGGCGCTTTGATGATGTGGTAAAAAATGGCGTTTTTACTGATATCTGATTTATTTATTTAGGTGCAGAGGTTCTACTCCCATTAGTCCTGGACCCGTAGGACCAGGACCCGTGTCCCCTTCTACCCAAGAGCGATGGAAAACACCAGGGGTCTTTCCATGGGGCAATACCTTGAATCTAAAAAGCCCCCCCCCCATCGACTACAACGTCAAGACGGGTGGAAGTGGATACGCCACTTAAGCGCGTCAACCCCGCAGGGTAGACTACCGAAAACCTCGGTGGGGCCGCCTGGTGATCTAGCACACCTTCTACTAGCTCTGCAGGCTAGTACTCGGGACTTATGAGGAACCCTCTACCCCCTCCGGGCGGCCGTAGCCTGGCCGAAGGTACCCGATTCTCCGTGGGTGCCGGGAACACACTGCCCCCTCGAGTCCAACCCCATCCGAACAACTCCCCGACGGGAGGGGCTCGGCAGTTCGGGCCGAGGTTCCTCTAGTAACGTCAGAGGTACGACGAGTGCTAAGGGTCCACAGCGCCCACACCACGGCAGCTGAAGGGGACGGATTCCCTCCCCTACAGTACTGATATCTGATATCGAAATTTTAGGTTCCATACAGTAATTTATGTGTGTTAGATAAATTAAGGTAATGTGGAGAGACAGCGACTTCTGCACTATGGCGATGTGGTGGTTTGTACCTGTGTCCCCTGAGGGGCGTTCCCGGGGGGGGGGGGGAAGGCATGACATGAAAGGAGACAGAGGGCAGCCGATTCAGGGGCCTCGCAATAAAAGAGGGCGAGTTCCCTATCATGTATTGATTGAATCCTTCCGTTGGCGTCTGGTTCACCCTACAACCGCACATACCTTTCGCGGGGCTTGAACCCGTGCCATGCAGCGGCCGAAACACTGTGGACATGGCCAATCCTGAAAGAGCTAAATGAAAGTGAAGTGAAACGATAATGGAGGTGTAATGTAAGGACAGCACATTCGGAGGGTGTAATGAACCTTCCCAGCCCCCCCCCCCCACAGAAAACACGAGTCTGCAAGATCGGTTACAGGTATCGAACTCGCGATCTGTAGCCCGAGTCAAAGGTAAGTTGACCCTGTTTACTCTACGGCAGAAGGAAGAACAGTTGATAATATGTAGCCACATACTTCCGGACTTGGTTACCATGACAACCTCTCATATATAGCAGGTGAATAATAAGAGCATTACTTTGTTGTTTCCTCGGTGACAAGTTTTGTTATACCCTCTGAAAACTTGGGAGAGTGTTTCTTTGTGTGTGCATTATGTATTTTACTCCTTCTTGTGTCTAAAAGAGCAGCAGGGATTTCCTGTCTCCCCTCTGGGGATAGCTTGATCCCTCAGGAACCTGCACCAGCTTCTCGACATCAAATCCTGACAAGACTTCCTCGTGCTGCAGTAAACAACAGTGTAGTTAATTGTTACAGCAATCGTGACTGTACCTTCCGTTGACAAACAGTTGAATGGTGAGATCCCGATCACTACCTAAGGTTCTTTGTTCGAGACTTGGCAAGCAACTGCTGCGAGGGCGCGAGATTTCTATAGTGTCTAGAAACCTAGAATGTATCTCACCTTGACTCTAATCCTTGTTTCACATAAGCTTACCCCGTATCTCTTAACGGTCACATCTCATTCGTTGCTGTTGTGGTGCAGACTGTTGTGCGGTAAACATTAGTTCGTTATTTAACATGGTGATATATCTTTATATGTTGGAAGGGAGTTGTGAAATTTATATTTTCGTAACTGTTTTAATGAAATATATTACCCAACAGAGTTGATTTATCTGAAATGCATGTTAATTCTTAAAAGAAGTAAGGAGGAGTTTCCTTTGTTCTCAAGCACATGGCACGATAGCACGTGTTTTAGCGGTAGTGATGACATATTTGTTTATATGGCTTTTATCAGTGACCTTGTTTTCATCTGGATTAGTCTTATATGGCCATTCGACGGTGAGCTATGCCGAGTGCAAGAGCTAAATTATTTTATTGATTGTTTATTGCGCGTGTACTTATTATATATATAATGGCAGAGTCTACCGCCAGTCTTTCGTTGAAGCATCGCAAGGCAAAGCGTTTACAAAGCGGCGAAAAAATAATTGTGGTGCATGTGTTTAATGCACTCAGAGAAGAATCCGTCTTTGTCAGTGAAGGAAGTCGAACAGCTGTGCTCTGAACTTACAGGTGTGAGTGTTAGGTCCGTAGGAACATCGCGACGTGAAATTGAGACAACAGGAAACTTACCACTGCAGGTGCGATATTGCTGTGTGACGAAGACGTTATTTAAGGACAATTAAACTATACCGAGATACAGGTCGCAGAATATATTACCTTATCGAGACTTGGGTGAATGAAGGACACACAAGTATGGCGTGACACGTCTTTCAAGACTGAAAGACAAGCATTTTTGCAAGGTATGTATGCTGCTTTAAAATATCCCAGTGGATAAGGCCGAAGGCTTTTCATTATAAACTTGTTTCAGTTTCAATGCTCGTTCATTCAGTTTCAACTTGCTCAGTTGCATTATAAACTTCATAATTTTTGCATGCCTTCATATTCTTATTTGTATTTTATCTATCTTCCTGGCAATTATTATGACGTTTACTGCAGGTTTCAATGTGACGGGAAGGCACCGCCTATGGCCTATGGCGCGAAAGCTTTAGCCAATTAGGATGAGCGGAAAGGTAGTTGCACGCGGAGTGATTCATGTTAGCTGGGCAAGGTTATATGAAACAGAGTTTAGAAGAGGAGCAAACATTCAAAACCTGACATGTCCACCACAAATGCAAAATGAGTTATATATGAAATCGCCTTATTTTGCATTGGTTTCACATGTTCCCATGTCTAATTTCTTTCAAAACCGATCGAGTCCCTGAGAAACGGCGTCTTAAAGTAGTGCTTCTCCTTCGAAGTCTGTCGTGTCCAACAATGTTTGTAAACCAAGTTACTTTGCTAGTTTCATTCAAAGTCTGACATGTCACTCTACACGGTAAACACATTACCATGGCAATTCCTTCAAAACCTGACATGTCCAATTTAGTTAATTTTTCGTTTATGCTTGTGGCAACACTGTTATTAGTTGCCAAGGCGTCTGCCAGTGCGTTGTGAGCTTCAAACACGTTAGTGCTTCTGCTGTTGCCTTCTGGAATTTCTAGTATATTTTGAAGTGATGAGTAATGAAAGTTTCAGTTGGTGATGTTTCCGAAGGGTCCAGGAAAAGAAAGAAAAATCCTTCGGCACGTAAAACTGATAAAATGAAAAGGTAAATTAAACTTAACTTTAATATACCAAATTTTGGCTTGGAATGCATTATTAAGGCATAAATGCATTATGCTTCTTAAATTTAAATGAGCCCTATAATATTTAACCATATTAGGCGAGATATTTGATTCTAGTAGAACGGTATAAACCTGCAGAGAAGTAATTACGACTAAATTACATACAACAATTAAAGCCCACGATGTCAGTGCATTGTTGATTCTCTTATGTGATATGAATGCAATTATTTTCAACTGGGTTTTTCTTCCTATGTTCAATCCCTAGCTTGTTTCCTGACCTTATTTATATTATTTTATTGTTTTCTTCTTTAGGCACTCCGACAAGAATCCAAATCGGCTTTACTAAATTACTTCCGTTCCCTTTACGTTCTGTTTACCAGATATTTATCAAAGTGCATAAGTATACTTGCAATGAAAACTGTATGTGATTTAAATGCCAAAATATTTATTTCATTCGCACAAAGACAGGTCCATTTCGTATTCAAACAAACCGTGACATGTCCTAACCTTTCAATCAAATCATGTTATATCCATCCCATTTTACAAGCTATTGTGGCCTACACAAAATGTACAGATTTACGCATTAGGCTACATCATATCTATAGACCTACTCCTCCACGATCTACTCTTAAAAGTTTGTACTTATACCCCTACCATATACATAGCTGCATTACAAATTTAACTATGGTACGTGAAGAATGCAGGAGGCTGAAGCGATGGTCAAACAGATGAGGATAGATGCTGTGAAATTCTTACATTTTGCATGACTTGACAAGAAAGGAGTAAAACTTACCACTTTTTAAAATAATTAGCATTTTACACTTTAAAACATTTTGAAATGGCAAACTCGCCATAAAACAATTCAATATATTTGACAAAAATTGTGTGCCTGTACGAGGAGACGCACTTCTTGCTAAGCAAGATTATTTATGTCTACTTTTATACAAGGGTCGTTGGGAATGAAGAAGACTTTACAAAGCTTTTATCACAAAATCAAGATATATATTTTACTCGCAATTGTCCTGTATATTCTAAACATATGGTTCTTTATTCGAAATAATTAGTGGCATTTTTGAGAAAATGAAGCACTTCAGGAAATGTTCCATTTCGTAGGTGTTTTTTTAATTTTCGTATCGCATCCTCAGAATATACTGGAGTCAAATACCAAGATTGGCACCTAAGAGACTAGTCGTTTTACAGGTACACTGTTTATGGGCTATATATATATATATATATATATATATATATATATATATATATATATATATTGTAATTTACGCCCTCCAGCGTTAAGTCATATCGGACAATGAATGAAATGGGTGAAATGATGCTCAAATGGGTCCAGGGTCCATAGTGCTAAGAGTTACCCGTCATGCTTCTTTCAGGATAAGGGAAAAACCCGGAAAAACCTTATCCAGGTAACTCACTCTGACCGAAATTCGAACTCGGGACCTGTTGAATGTGAGGCAGACACACTACTACCATGCTATCGAGGCGGGCATAAATTGCTATTTATTGGATATTTTGCTATGGAGATATTTTAACTTTTGTGGGGCCAGCAGCCCTCAAAGTTATGTGTATTTCCTATGAAATGTGGAAGTCAAATTTGTCGATGGAATGCAACATTTATTCTAGATATAATTTTCAGAAAATTATAAATTTGATGTTACAATGAGATCACTTTATCTTCAAATTGAAGTCATTATTGTTGAAATTTATTTCCCTGCCGTTATCTACTTCCCTTAAACCAGATAATCATGTGTAGAAATAATGATAATACATACTATTTTCTTATAGATGCAATGAGAATAAACATACATACCTTGTATGCTTAACCGGTCCTACGCCGTGGTGTAGTGGGCTAAAGCAGCATGCCTTGGTTCCTGGCCACGGAAAGCGGTGCAGGTTCGATCCCACCCTAGGTTGCGGATTTTAGGTCCCGGGTGTAGGGCCGGTGCCCACTCAGCATCGTGAGGAAAGTGAGGAGCTTACGCTAGGTAAGCGACCCTGGTCATGAAAATCAACGTCCCTGCTGGGGCATGTCGTGATGCTGACCACATCTCCCCGTATCGGTTAGATGCTCGCCCATCTCTGCCGTAAGTAAATGGGCGTGAGGTCGGCAGTCTAGTTAGTAGGCCTTGGCTCTCTTAGGGCTGTCGCGCCAGTGGTTTAATTTTAATTTTTTAAAATATACTTAACCGATAGCTAGACATTCTCAGAGTTGCTATGTAAGTGCTTTAAGTTCCTTCCACTTTGGAGTAGCTAGAGAAAAAATAGGATGTGCGCAGTCATAGGACCTTTTCTTCTCGCTCTTATACAAAGAATTCTTACAAACGCTTATTCTTTTGTTATGTTTATTTTAATCGAGCTAAACGTTTCTATAAATTGTTTCATTGTAGGGTTCCTTGAAGATACAATAGAAATGGAGAATACAGTAGGGTGTAAGCGAAAGCTAAAATTTTTAAGACCTGGTCGCTATATTTTAGCTTATAAATACTGATCTCTTTGCCTGACCAGGGGTAAAAAATGAATAGCGCCTTCCCATTTGAGTTAAAGATGCTCAAAATTTCCAACTAATAACAATAAGTGCGTTGGAAATGGTTAACTTCATAAATCTGCTTCTTAAATAAACGATATTTATATTTTTTGTGTACTAAGTTTTTTCTGTCTCTCATGGCTTACCTGTCAAAAAGTCATCTGGAATGAAGACTTCAAAGGCTGCTTCAAAAATATAAAATTAATATATGCATTTAGTTTTTCTTGAAAATATTTTGAACATGTTAGTTTAATGAAAATATAGGTAGGGCTAATTTTGAAACAGTTTCCATATGATGCGTAGTTATGTGTGGGAAGAATTTCCCAGGACGTTTGGTGTTCAGCGAACTTATCATTTTGGAGTTACACGCTTCATGAACCGAAAGGCCTTTTTCTAAAACTGGTCATGAGTCAGGGGTAGCCCACCTCAGTAGTGTGGTAGTAGCATGTCTGCCTCACGTTCAAGAGGCCCCGAGTTCCAATCTCGGTCAGGGTGAGTTAACCTGGATAAGGTTTTTTCCGGGGTTTGCCCTTAACCTTAAAGACGAATGTCGGTTAACTCTAAGCTCTATGGACCCCGAGTTCATTTGATCATCATATTACCCATTTAATTCATCGTCCACTATGACTTAACGTTGAAGAGCGTAAATTACAACAAACAATCGAGTCAGGGGTTCTCAAAACATGTGTTTTCGGTGAAATTTCGGCACCAAAGTTTCGGGTGTAAACAATACTTCCTGTACTTACTGCACGAGGGCTGTTCAATAAAGAATGATCATAATTTTTTTACGGTCATAATTTTTCGCACCGAAATTCAATCTTATTATATTCTGTTAGCTTAATGTGAAGCAAACACGAAGTAGTAGTTTCATTGTTGGTACTCCTGGTTCCCGCCTGTGAGAACCAGGCAACTTCAGCCATGTTCAGTATCGCCTACCGCTGCAATGGAAGTAACATGCAGTTAAAGTTGATGTTAGAGGAAGATCCGGAGTTTCTTTCAAATGTAATCACTGCTGATGAAACTTGCTACACCATTTTGTTCCTGAGAGCAAACAGCACAGCTCAGTGTGGAAATCTCCTTCATCAGCAACCTCCCCCCCCCCAAAAGCAAAAGTGGTTGCTTTTGCTAGGAAAGTTATGGTCATCTCATTCTTTGTTATTCATGGAATGGTTTATCAGCATGTTGCACCTTCACACACATCAATAACTGGACAATACTACAGGGATATCCTGAAAACATTGCGAGTCAATATCAGGCGCAAAAGACCACATTTGCATGAAGCAGGCTGGATGCTGCACCACGATAATGCGCGGGTGCATATTGCTAATGTTGTTGCTGAATATCTTGGAAAAATCAACGTGAAGTGCAGCTCTCACCCTCCCTATAGCCCGGATTTAGCCCCATGTGACCTTTTTCTATTCCCTAACTTGAAGAAACGCCTTCGTGGGAGGCATTATCCATCATCAGAAGCAGTGGTGAAGGCTTCGGAGGAGATTTTGTAGGATCTCTCAAAAAATGGCTTCCAGTATGTCTTTGAAGACTGGCAGAAACGCTGGGACAAGTGCATTGCATTCAGGGGAGACTATTTTGAGAAGTACCATCAAAATTATGAGGATGAGAAAAGATACGTTATCAAAAAAGAATTGCGATCATTCTTTGTTGAACAGCCCTCGTATGTAGGTAGGTACAATTAGAAAAAAAAAACACAAACGATGTTTTAAAAGCAGCGTAAATACTGTTAAGGCACATCGTGTCGACGTCTTGAAGATGTGTTCTAATAAGAGCAAATCCGCAGTGAAGAACGACTTGGTGAAGACAGAGTGGCACTAAGCGTATGTTTACCACAACACTCGAGATGCCCAATAAAAGAGTCAACTAATGGTGTACATCAGCTGTTGGACCAACCAAACATTACGTAACACAGTGCTTGTCTGACATAGTGTGACTTGAACAAGTGTTTTTTTTTTTTTTTTTTTTTTTTGTCATCTTGCTCAAGATTAACATGAAGACCTTTGGTTTCCCACTTCCTTCACGTGGTAAAAAGACTTCTGTCTGTGGTTGCTCTCGTATTACATAAAGTGTGCTTGCAATTAGGCTACATGACATACGCGTTTGGCGTTAAAAGTGAAAAGAAAACACGCAAGATGATAACAGTAAAGAATAAGAAACGAAAGAGACTTCAACATTGTGGCCACGCTAAACTAACTGCGCTTACCGAATCTCCGGAGAAAGGGATGAGCTGAGAGAATACAAAGGGCGATAAAATGTAATGACGGCATTGACATCCTTTATGGTAGGAATAGGAATTAAAAACGAAAGACAAACGCTGCCCTTCACTAAAGCTAGACTTAATCATATATCGAACCACCGGAGAAATATTGACGGAGAGCACATAGCAGCACGCGCAACGCAGCCACGTCCCTAACGTTCCCACACAAGTTTCCATGTCAGTGAATAGATAGTTGTCTTCTTAAATAAAATAAGCCTCATTCAAATGTTTATAACCCATTTTAAAATTAGATTGAAACCACAACTAAAGTGTTCACAACAGGAAGGCGAAACCAGCTCGTCACATGATTTACTTCACGTGGGGAAGATACTCTGATCTCTCTGATTGGCTAGTTAGATATGAAAAGATTGCTACTGGATGGAAGCGGGGTAGCACTGAACTCGACTACAGTCAATAAAGCATGATACCTCATCATAAGATCATATCGCCCGCCTCGGTAGCGTGGTGGTAGCGTGTCTGTCTCACTTTCAAGAGGTCTCCAGTTCGAATCTCGGTCAGGTTGAGTTACCTGGATAAGGTTTTACCGGTGTTTTTCCTTATCGTGAAAAACGAATGTTGGGTAACTCTAAGCTCTATGAACCCTGGGCCCATTTGTGCATCATTTCAACCATTCCATTCATCGTCTGATATGAGTTAACGTTGGAGGACGTAAATTCCAACAAAAAAAAAAAAAAAAAAAAAAAAATGATGATATATGCTCCACAGATAAAAGTGCTACTTCTAAAACTTTTAATATAAACTAGCTAAGCCGGCAAACTTCTTACCGTCAATAAAAGTAGTCAGAACTGATCTATATAAATAAAACAATTTCGGATTATTTAGCTACTTATTCTGCAATTAGCGGTGAAGTTCAATACAACACAATTACAATTATGTTAATCAATTTAAAGCTTACTGATATACAATATTTTTTGTCCTTTTTGTGGTGCAAAAATATATAAAGTTGATGGTTTTCCGACGCACGAATACGCGACGTTCAATTGTCCATGAGAGAAACAGGTAAACCCCAAGTTGATTCCGCAAACTTCCAACAATTGCCCTTGCGATTTATTTATGGTAATCGCAAAGATTAAGCACACAGGAAATTAATTCTGTGTCTAATTTTCGAAAGGTATATCAACATGCTACATAAACAAATGTCAGTTTAATAACAAACAATAAACTTTATTTAATAAAATATGTGAAATATGTTTGAAGACTATAGGACCTGAAGCATTCCTGGCCCCGAATACGCTCACTTTCTTCTCGGGCAGCCAGCTAGGTGAAAAGATGATTAGACATCAACGTTTCGGGAGCGTGCATCTCTCCCATTATCAGGATATTTATAAAATGTTATAACCTCAAATGAAATACTGGATATAGCACAAATATACGCAAATACAAAACACTATCAAAATTCGCATTACTGAATAAAAGACTGTTTTCAGTAAATTAAATGCCAGGTCAGGAGATGGCGTGAGTATAGATCTTTCCACTATCTGCTCCATATTGGTCGAGATTAGTAGGAAATATACTATTGCCTAATGTTCTTGTGTCTGTAAGGGAGGTAAGGGAATACATTAGCCTTTACGGAATAGTTAAGTCTTTTAACAGTTTGTCGCTATATGATTGCTTCGAAATTTTATTCCTTCTGTATATTCCAGTGTTGTAATAATGAATTACTTCCGGTTTGAGATACGTTTAAGTGTTTGAAAATACAGACATTAACAAGGAATGTGTGGGAAAAGGTCTACTCGAAAAAAAACCAGAAGAACTGTATTTGTTTTTAAGCAGATCTGCTGCTTAGTTAAGATTTTGTTTAGCAGCCTTATTGATGAGTGGTTAAACCACTTGGCTCTCACCAAGGCGACCCGGGTTCTAACCTAGGCAACCACAAAGTGATATTTGTGGTGGAAAACATGGCGCTGGGAAGAGTATTCTCCGGGTTCTCCGGTTTCCCCCCGTCAGTATTCCATCAACTGTTCCATCATCATATTTCCTATCATTCATCTTGCCCTCATACACATCATCCACTTCCTTCATCTTCACACGAGACTTTGGGCTGATCACCTATCCTGGTTCTCTATCAGGTTCAAAGCTTCGGTTCCTTAGGCCCCACCTTAAGGGATAGAGTGACAAGAATTCCCTAATACCACGATAAGTGGTAAACTAGGGAAGAAGAGTAAGGAAGAAGAAGAAACTCTTAATGTTTGCCAGTAATACGTGAGTGAGGCAGAATGAAGTATTCTTATGAAGACATTCACAGAAAATTCAGCATATGCGTTTCATCTGTCACAAAGCATGTTAAAGTGGCTCTTTTTACTGTAATTGTATGGTCAGGAAATCAATAAACATTGTGGATTAGTGGATAAAGATAGTAATGTAAATTTAGCAAGAACAAACACTTCCTAGTTAAGGTTTTTACCTCCACCTCCTGAGTACAAAGCATGAAGTATGATTTAGCACCTCGATCAATGGAACATCCTCCCTACGACCCCGACGGACCACACTCCAGAAGGGATAGTTTAGGTGAGACTGATTCGATTTAGGAGACGTGAGCGCAGAGAGAAGGGTCTGTATGCCTGGCGACAGATAATACAACCGGCTCCCCTTCTCCCCATAGAATTAAACATCGATTTTCGAGTTCCAGAACTTGCAGACCATTCCCGGTTCTTAAGACAATAAAGTTTCTAGACAGTATATTCCCTGCTATGCAATGCCGACGCTTAAACCATGAAATAGGCAAGAAGGATGGCGGTGAAGTGAAATGGATGGACAGAAAGTTCGCAGCATTCACGTAGTGACACGAGAAGACCCTTTGAAATAATCATTAGCTATGAAGGCCCGCCTCAGGGATCCAACCCACTACCTCCTTTATGTCGAACACTCTACCGCCGTTCCATCTCACTCGGTCCCTGTGTTGGAACAAACCTATATAGAACGAAATTAATAGAATAGAATACGTTATTTGCTTTATAAGTAATTTCATATAAAGTACGCCTCTGAACCGTTACACAATTTATGAAATCTCCGTTAGATTATTTGTCCAGCAGATGACGTTATGAGGGCGGGGTGGAACTGTGTTGCTACTACGCAAAATGACCTTTCGTACATGTAATTCCAAAGACTTTCAATTCTAGAAGTATCTAAGGCGCGCGTCAGGCCGAGAGTCAGTCAGTATTAGTAGTAGTGAATTGGTCAAAGTCAGAGTTACAGTCGGTAGTGAATAGTCATGAAGGCAGTGAGATGCTTACAGTTAGTGCAGAGGATCTACTCCCATTAGTCCTGGACCCGTAGAACCAAGGACCCAGGCCTCCTTCTACCCGGGAGCAATATATACTCCGGGGGTCTTTCCATAGGGCAATACCTGATTTCTTAAAAAGCCCCCCCGCTTGTACTCAAGACGGGATGGAAGTGGATACGCCACTTACGCGCGCCAACCCCGCAGGGTAGACTACCGATAACCTCGGTGGGGCCGCCTGGTGATTTAGCACACCTTCTACTAGCTGAGCAGGCTAGTACCCGGAAACTTTTGGCTTCCCTCAACCCCGTCCGAAGACGTACCCAATCTCCCACGGGTATCGGGAACACACTGCCCCTCCGAGACCTACCCATCCGAACAACTCCCGAAGGAGGGGCTCGGCTGTTCGGCCCGGAGTTCCTCTAGTAACGTCAGAGGTACCACGAGTGCTAAGGGTCCGCAGCGCCCGCACTTTGGCAGCTGAAGGGGACGGATCCCCTCCCCTACGGGAAGTGAGATGCTTACAGTCTGTTTTTAAAAGATACGTGAAGGTCAAGGGACGCGAAAGGTAAGAAGGGGAGGTCGTTGCTATGGTAACGTAAACAAAGGTTGCCAGGTTTTTGTTGTTTTTTTTTTTTGTAATTTAGTCCTCCAACGTTAAGTCATATCGGACGATCAATGGAATGGGTGAAATGATGCTCAAATGAGCCCAGGGTCCATAGAGCTTAGAGTTACCCTACATTCGTCTTTCAGGATAACGGAAAACCCCGGAAAAACCTTATCCAGGTGACTCACCCTGACCGAGATTCGAACTCGGGACCTCTTGAACGTGAGTCAGACACTCTACCACCACGCTACCGAGGCGGGCTCACAAAGGTTGCCAGATTGGATACACTAGTGAATCACATGCTCCTCAGCTCAGTTATCGCTAGTTGTATCCGGGAAGCAGAGTTTGCTTGAGTATTCAGTTGCGCTATGTATTCTTAGCCTACTTTGTTGAAACACAAAGTACGTTTTTATGGAAGCAAGACGTAGTGACGGTAGGATTAGAGGTGGACCGAGGAATCATAGGCCAAAGCAAAGATCAGCTTACGGTCGGGGTGTTACGTTGCACAGCCAAGCTAGTGAATTTGTCTGTTCTCTTAGAGAATTTTTCCAACAGGAAGATGGGAGTTTGCTCCTTATCAATGAGCAGCTAATTCCTTTTATCCAAAAGCGACAGCCCCATGTCAGTAGATATGCTTGCACGTAAAAGAATTCCTGTGGGTCAAAATTCCGACATATCGGCGACGTTGATATGAACATGTCAATTAACAAAGTCCATAATAATAGTATATTGCGATAGTAATGTATATGGAACGAGGAAAGGTTTTAATAAACTAGGCGCTTGCACCGAGTTCTGTAAGATCTCGAGATTCCGTTATATGCTTACCACATGTGTATTGCACATGATTTTATGCACTTTGTGTATTTATATCAATCTGAATTTTAGTAAAGATATTAGCTGAATTATTAATGAATATAACTGAAGATAAATGTTGGATTTTAGAATGTGCCTATAGATATGTGTTTCTACTTACCGAATTGTGCGGGAATGTCAACTTATGATGCATAGCAACAATAACGGTAAGTATGGAATATTAGTTACGTAGTGCAAAAATTATTTAAAAGAACTCAAAGACGCTGCAACGGAGAGAATGTGTGAACAACCTTTTTTCTGTACTTAAAGTAGGCTAATACAAATTAACTGTGCATATTTTTGTTGAGGTGAGATAACTCAAGCCCTTGTTTATGTTTGAAGTTAAAGTTATGTTTGAGGATAAAGAAAGGGGGTCTGGTGGGCAACATTGCAGCACCCACGTGGAGAAACCAATGACCTTCACGTATCTACTTTTAAAAATCAGACTGTAGGACTGAGTACAGGATTGCCGAGCTGTGGAAGTGGCAACGAAGCAGTTGACGTGTGAATGTCCTAGTTGTGCTGTGTAGCTCCATGTTAGAGGTGGACCTGTGTGTAGATTATAACAGCACAAAGGGTGCGTGCTACAGAGGGACATTGCAGAGGCGTTTTCTATTTCTATAAAAGAAAGACTGATTGTACGTTAGCATTGAGCTAAGGATTTAGTTGAAAATAAAGAAGTTTGAAGTGAAACTTTTTGACGTATTTTGTCCGAATACTTTACATAATAGTACACTTATGGAGCTATATAAGAAAATTAAGCGCTTGGTTCTCATTTTCATCTATAAACTACTTCGGAAGAGCTGTTTTGGAAGATGTTTCCATTTCCATCATAATAACTTCTGAAGCGTTGTAAACTGTGAAATTGCCTGATGAATACCGTTCCTTGCTTGCTCAAAAGCGTTCTTTTTATTCTTTCCCGTCATTCACGTGTCAATTAACATGGCTTTATGTGCGTATTTAATGCATTGCTTAAAAGTATTTCACTTTCTAGCAGATATAATTTAATTTGGCCTCAACTTTGGAATACAAGTCGTTAAAACACCGTATACAATATTGTGGTTGACAGTTGCAACGAGTGTCAATTTTACATTCTCTGTCACCTAACTATAAAACACGATGTAACGTATTCCATCCGATACCATTATTAACCAAAAATGAACGTTTCCATATGTACTGAAGCTAAAGTGTGAAATAAAAGCAAGAAAAGATCTATGACTGTCAGACGGAGGGAGCAGTAGCTCAGGAAAAGAAACGCTGGATAAATACCAAACTTCTAATTAAAGTTGGGCATGCTTCAATAACACAGCTTTAAAATTTTGAAGAAAATACCCTCCTATACTGTCCATTATTCGAAATTCGTTTCATTGTTTCTTATGAGTTTTCCTGCAATTAACAAGTGCATAACGCCAAACAAAGCCAATGTCATATTATTTATTGTAGAAATCCAAGAAAACATAATTGAAATTTATTATGTTACCCTTTGTTGATCAACTATGTGCACTTTGATAATGTAGTATTTTTGCCGTTATAGGAACACTTGTCCTAACGTTATTTTGGATGTCATAGCATATCTGTGATACCCTGGATATCGTTCACAGATGTTCCGTAAATATGTATTGGCTGTAAGCACCACTTTAGTGCTTCATAATCAGGTGAATGATACACATTGTTATGTGTAGTTGAGAAGTCTGTAATGGGTACAAGAAGTTAGCTCTTAGCCGAAAAAAACATTTTGCAATAGTCAGCCTACATAAAGCAGGCCACACCACGCGTCTAATTGCTCTAAAATAACAAGTTTCCTTGGGAAATGTCCATTGAAGTGTAAAAAGGTACGTAACTACAAATAGCAATAAGGATTTTTATGGAACGCGGAGGCTACAATGAACTCGAAAAAGAGGATAAACAGTTAATAGTGATCAGCAAATGTGATCTTTTCAAAACAGCCCCATGCTGACAGTGGAAATTATCCAGTTGAGGCATCGATCTGTGAGTGTTTTTATAGTGAAGAGACGACTTTAGGGTACCCATTTGAAAGGTTGCACTGCTACAAAGAAATCGGAATTGATAGATGTTAATAAACGGAAGAGATTACAATAGGCCAACCGACATACAGCCTGGACTGTTATCAGTGTAAAAAACTGTTGTTTACTGATCAACCTAAGTTTGAGCTATTTGGTCCAAAACGTCTCCAGTTTCTCTGCCGTGTAAAAGTTGAACCATGGCACCTCAGTCCTTATCCTCTGCAGTCAAGCATGGCAAGTGTGGCAGAAAAAATTATGGTCGGATCAGCCTTTGTTGATATAACTGTGAGTTATTTCCCCGCTGTTATGTTATAGTCCGCTGAAGATTGAAGTTCCAGTCGTTTCATTCAAAACTGCAGTGGACATCTCCAGTGTGGACAGTCCAAGGCGTCTCGAAGAAGGCTGCGCTGCACCTGACATTAGCGAACTGATAATTTGAGCTGAGCGAAGTCTCGCCAAAAGTTGAACTAGGTTGTTCAGTGACAGTTGGAAAAATTGGACGGAGTTACAATATTTTATGGACCTATTTGTGAATTTCGGTAATCACTTCGTATATAAGCATCTAGATAATACAATAACTACAACAGCGATAATTATAATAATGTAATTTATGATCAATTTTCAATAATTTTGAGAAAGTAGAGAAAAGGATAGTAGCTATAAAAATGTTAACGAGCATGGAGGAAAAGAAGGTAAGAAGTATTGGTGAGTTCTTTGAGAACGTAAAAGAAAATGGGCCAGAAATGTAAAAAATGTAAGAAAGAAAGAGGAGGGGGAAGAATGGGACTAATTAAGTAATAAATGATTTATGGAGGTTAAGAGCTACCTGGCAGAGAAGAAGACAAGGGTGTCATGTAAGCCAAGGTAGCAGCAAGGTAAAGACAAATAAATGTAGCCAAAATTTGTAAATTGTAAAATTTTGGAATATGCACAATAAATATGTCATATCAATACTTAATAGATTATGACCATACTAATAAAACCTTTAAAAAGCAAACGAAGTAAAGCAACTCGTATTTAGTTACCAAAATACAAACTCATTGTAGTTTTTCGTCGATATAATTTAATAATTAACACTTCAATACTCCATGTTGAATATATACGTAATTTTTAAAATAAATTTAAAAAATTGAAATTAATTACGATTTATATACAATTATTTAATTGCGTAGGAAGAAGTGTTATAGCGATACACTCACATGACTTTTCCTACCCCATTCTTATAAACATTATTCTTACAAAAGCTTGTTTTTGTTTATTTGTTTCATGTTAGAAACGAGATAACTCGTGAACGATAAGCTGTAAAGCTGGTATTTGAGAGGTTCCGAGTTTGATTCTTGTTGGATCGGATACTATAACCATGGACGTCCAGATGTTTATATAGCACCACATATGTTTCAGTCATTTCATTTTCTTAGCATGTTCTAGAGTGGAAGGAACAGGCGAGGGGTTGGTGGGCGAGATGGAATTTGCTTTATAGAACTGTCCTGACATTTGCTGCTGCACGGGTGCTCAGAGAGACCTTCCAAAGGAGTAAGGCATGTGATTAGAGGTCCTGAATCTGGTACTGTGTCTTCCTTTCCTCCAGAAGTTTCAAAGAGCACAACAGGTCTTCGTGTGTCGTTAAGCGCCGAATTCCACGTGCGTTTCCTGATAAACATATTATACTTTGTTAATTCAGATAAGTACGTATACAAGGGATTGAAGTGACAGTCAGATGTTTAAAAGTAGTTACACTTCCAGTCTTTCAATAGCAGTGCAAAAGACAAATGAATGGCGAAGGCACTTGAAAAGTGTATAAGGTATTGGAAAACATGCCAATTTCAAAGAATAGTTATATATTTATGCAGTAAGTCTTTTCCCGCTTTTATAAAGAATACATCTAAAATGAAGGAGCTGTTGCAGATACTTAGACTAACATTTAATACAATTTTCACTTTCTGTACTATATATATATATTGGGAGGCATAGAAAGTATTTAGATAACCAGATTTTACTGGAAATTACGTTTTAGACTCCCACGGAAATCATTTGTACAAAGTGGTTTCTACATCCATGAACAGCATAAATGAAAAATAGACTTCGGTTAGACACCGTCTTTCAACAATGCACCATGAAGATTTAAAAGAATAAATACTAATAATAATTTCCCCGTCCGAAATATCCCATAGACTGAATAATTTTCAATTTTATCTCAAAATAGTTTCAATGACTTTAATTGAATTACGACATACTTTTAAGATAGTTCCATCTAAATTTAATTTATATATTGAAATTTTGAGAACAATCCTCTCTGCTATAAATGACTTGCGTAACTGATAGGTCTTTACAAATAGAAACATCTTACACGAAAAATTAGATCTTGTTAAGGTAAAAAAAAAAAAATGTCAAGTATGTCTATTTTGAACTAATCATTTCCGATATATTCCGGGTTATTGGCTTGAATTTTCCAGTGCTTATACTGTTATGCAGATTGAAATTATCCAGT
>JAUKNK010000079.1:0-45000 GCA_030765055.1 Mantis religiosa | reverse complement strand
GTCCTCCAACGTTAAGTCATATCGGACGTTGAATGAAATGGATGAAATGATGCCCAAATGAGTCCGGAGCCCATGGAGCTTAGAATTACCCAACATTCGTCTATCAGGATAAGGGAAACCCCGGAAAAAACCTTATCCAGGTAACTCACCCTAACCGAGATTCGAACTCGGGACCTCTTGAACGTGAGGCAGACATTCTACCACCACGCTACCAAAGCAGGTAGCCCTCAGAGTGAAAGGCGCTGAATTTAAAGATTGTAAATGTGGTATTTAACTAATTTTTGTTTTCATTTGTACTATTCAGAGGGGCAACTTGCACCCTTATTCTCACTTCCCACGTAAATTCAAATAAGTCGCCCTATAAAATCCCATTCAAGCATCTACCTACGGTTAACCCCGCTTGAAGGTGGGCACACAGCAAAATCATTCAGGCTGACCGCAGCCTGCCAGCACACAGGGACGGACGGAATTACGCTGTTGAGAGACAGCACAGAGTTAGAAACAGAAACACATTTCCTGCTAAACTCTCTATATCGAATTTTGGATGGAACACATCTTCTAAAGCCGTTATACATGATCTAGTGATAACATGCTAGCCCCTGGTGCTCAAGGTTGTGGGTTTAAACCCGGTAGAGGGTTATACACTTTTTCGGACATGGTTTCCTTTGGAATGGAAGTAAAGCCGTTGGTTCAATGTCGTAAATGTATAACACGTAAAAGAGCCTCAGTCCTGTGCCGTGGTTTAGTGGGCTAAGGTATCATACCTTGGTTCGCTGCCACGGAATGCGGCCATGGTTCGATCCCATCCCTGGAGGTGTGGATTTTAAGTCCCGGGTGTAGCGCCGGTTCCCACTCAGCATCGTAAGGAAATGAGGAGATTATGATAGGTAAGGGGCGCTGGTCATGAAAGCCAACATTCCGGTTGGGGGATGCCGAGATGCTGACCTCTCCTTATGGCCGTCCTCTACCTTGCATATGTGGGCGTGAGGCCGGCAGTCGGATTGGCAGGCCCTAGTCCAATATGAGCTGTATTGCCACGGGTTTAACTTTTATAAAATACCAATAGATTTCTCAAGCATGACAAAGAGCTACCTCAGCAAAGTAAAGAGTCGTTTACAGCCAATTTAGAATGGGACGCTGAGAAGCACAGCAGATAAAGAGATTTTTTTATTTACTTTCTCCAAAGTTAATTCATATGGCACGATGAGTGAAATGATGTTCAAATGAGTCCGAGAACCATAGAGCTTAGAGTTGTCAACAGTCGTCTTTCAGGATAAGAGAAACCCCCGAGAAACCTCTTACTCAGGTAAGTCACCCTGACCGGCATTCGAATTCGGGACTTCTTGACCGTGAGACAGATACGCTACCATCTACGCTACAGAGAAGGGTTTAAAGAGTGTTCATAAATAACATGTGTATGTTAAAATTTCCCTATCACTTGTTATTAATCGGTTTATACTTTTGCATATCTACTGTATATGATAAGGAAACAAACGAAGTGAGACGGCTCCGGTGTAAGGTGTGATTACTCGCAAATGTTGGGACGCTATCTATCACTATTTTCTTTCCGTCATTTATTTCCCTTTAATTCCGTTTTGCTCTCATATTTCAGCTGTACTTCTACGATTCATACCGTAAAGCGTTGTGGGACAGACGGCGCGCTTGCTTGCTCAAAGAAGAGAGTGAGTGCTAGAGGACTGCTTGGTTCACCTACTGTTCAACGCTCTCTCCAGGTATATCTCGTCCGTGCGCTTCTGTGGCATGTCTGCTTGTGGAGTGAAGCCTCCAGGGACTGGTTCATTTCATTGCTTTCTCCTGGAAGCTGTCAGCCAGAATAAGTTTATATAGATCGCAGTTCTTCCATTGTAAAATCTGTACCTCTATCTACTAGGTGGAGAGGATATATGAGTGTATTCGATTCCAATATAAGATACCAAGATTTTATCTGAAATAATGCTGTGAGTGCGACCGAAACAAACAAAAGCACGTTTGATAAAAAAATGTCCATTCGTTTGTGTGTATGTATGACTTTGTTTGCTGTAGATCTAAAACGGAATGTTCAATAAGATCCAAATTTGGTTGCTAAGTTGAATATCTTTCAAAGATACGGCGTGACGATTTTCGAGAAAATCTGAGCATCGTAAACACCTTTACCTGGGATATCTTACGAAATTTCTGTTTTCTTCATAAATACTGCTCTAATGATTAAATACCAGGACATTAAAATAGGTAAATAAATAGTAACATGTATATAATGAATAATCTATGTACATATATACACACAGCCTTATTTACCTTCTCTACCAACTACGTATGTGATGGGCAAGGCAATAAGCTATATAACAAATCTTTGCACATCTTCTAATTTACTCTATAGGGTAGGAAAGGTCATAACAAATTAAACACACAAGGATCTTCTGGCATTCGAAATGAGCAACAGTTTATTTGTATTTGCTGTACATGAGTATTTTTAAGGCAAGATACATTTAATGTCAATGATGTGTTAATACTTCTTCTGAATGTAGATTTTTATGTCCCTATCTTGAGTAAAATTGATGTATAAGTTTTATGAAATAAAATCATGAAAGACTTTCTGAACTGTTACTTTTTCCAAACATTTTGGTAATCTCAGTCCTAAGAAATTTGTGGCACCTTACAACAGTGAACACACTCAAAATATTTATAGAACGTTACGTACAGGATGGTGACTATTAGAGGTAAATTGTCATCAAGATAGCTGGATATGCCATCATTCTAGTACTCAAAAGGTACAGTTTGACTCATGGTGATCAAACAAAATATCCTCTATGTAGTTACTAAAATGTGACATGACTGGCGAGTTTTGGAAGCAATAGTTGCCCAGCTTCTAGATGAAATATTCTCCTGCGAGCACTCGTTTAGTTGCCTTCTTGTTGCTGCGATATTCAGTACTCTCGTGCCAATCGTCATATTAGGTTTGAAGGGTGATTCGCAAAACCTCGAAGTTTCTTGCAGAATGCAATGAACGCAAAGTTGGAAGCCTCGTACTTTAACCTCCCAGAAATGACGAGGCTGGTAAACATTCCTAACGTATCTTATGGAAGATATTTGCCACAGAGAAACGGTTAAGAATTTGAAGGCCGATGTAACTTTGCTGTTGTTCACTTGCGGGCGAAAATCTCCGTAGATGATGATGAAGAAGAATACTTGATGGTGCGTCGAGTGAAGTATTTCACTTGATTGACAATAATTGTAGGACGAGTCAATGTTGTGTCTTAGGATACTTCTGATAACACTACCTCCGGTATCAGTCACACCAGACCTACAGACAATGCTGCAACCTTCGCAAGGGATTCAAGTCCTGTTGCACGTCACCATGTCAACACAATGTACATCCATACTAATTTGAGAGAGGTGGAGTAATCCCATGTCCCATTTGGAACCACTCCGTCTGAACTATAACATATTTGCTGTTGTCTAGAAAAGGAATCTGTGAGAAACGCTTGCAATTATCTAATACGACAAGAGCGCTGGCAATAGCCACAATGCAGTATGACTTATTACATCTTCTGAAACACTCATCAAACTGCTTTTTCAGTTAAAGAAAATTGTAAATTACAGAGAAAACGATCATATCAAGAACATGTTTACAAACAAATGACTACAGCTTATGCAATTGTTGCCCATAGTAACTACCAACTTAAAACAAAAGAATAAAGATTTCAAAGCCCTAACGATCTTTAAAGATGGCATTGCCTCACCCTTCTGTAACTATTCGTTTTAAACGTACATTTAAAACAATATATGAAACTATCTGTGTAAACCGTAGTTTTAGTGTGCAACAATTTCGTTTCATACCATTAGATCATAATGATCCTAAATATCAAGTTTGGTATTGAGAGAACGTAAGCTTTCACGGCCGGAGTCCATAATACAATTGGTTGTTTCCGGGCTGTTTTGCCGTGGTCTGTTGGAGTAAGAACCAAACGTTTCGTCCACAACTACGGCAGACATTATCAGTGGCGCGGTCGAAGCTTTCTTGCAGAGAGTTTGGCTGCGTCTGAAGCGTTCAGTTTTTTTGGGGTGTGTGGCACCGGCTCCGCCACACCCGGTGGCGATCATCCGAAAGGGATCTACGTCGCCTCCCCTACCATGTACTAAGCTAAACTAAAGTGATGGGTAGGAAAGGTGGTAAGTGATGTCCGGTACCGCCGAAGCAACCCGGAAGTTAGTGGCTGAATACTAAATAGGCGCCCGCATACAAGAGAGTATATGGACGGAGTGGGGAGTTAGGTACTGGCCATGGCCGAGGCCATGACCAGGGACCTATTGTTAGCGGAGGATTTTCATGCTCATGCAGGACGGAGCCATGCGGGGGTGTCATGCTAAATATAAACTGTTGGGATACCTTACCATAATTTAGGGTTCAGCTGGAGAGGGAGCTGACTTAGCGATGTTCCTCGACGTATTGCCGTTGGTCCTGTAACAAATAGATGGGCAGGGGGGAAGAGTGTACAATTGGAGGTTAATAAATATTTCCCTTGTCATTTATTATATATACATTTTATAATTCTTTTCCGTATTTTTTTCTCTGTTTTTTTTTTACTTTCGCCTTTTTTATTATTTTTTATGTTTTATTATTATTAATTTTTTTACATTTACAATATAACATATGTACAAATATTAGTATCTGCAAGTTGTTATCCGGTCGGGTCCCTGGAGTTCGCCTGGTCGTCATCTGATGGGGATGTCCGTCGTCCCCGGGCCGCCTAGGGAGGGGAGTGACATCCTCCCCGGGTCTTCCGGAATGCTGCTGTATGTGTTGTGGCTATGGTGGGACAAGTTGGTGGAGGTAATCAATAAAATGGTGTTTATGTCTGTGCTGTGACGGTTTAAAGGAATGCTTCTGTCGAATAGCTATAGTGGTCTCTTTTGTTTGTCTATGGTTGTGTGGTATTTACCAATGTTGATGAGTGGATTGTGGTGGTTGTGTGCAGATTTGTACATGTTATCGGCGAGTTTTTTGATAAACTGTTCAATTGTGTAGATATGGAGGTCGTCGTGCAATAAGTCCAATGGGACTGATCTCGGGACTTTTGTGGCTATTCTAAGACATTTATTTTGGACTAGTTGCAGTTTTGCTATATGGCTCCTTGCGCAGGGTCCCCAGGCTGGGGCAGCGTATGTCATTATGGGTCTTATCAGGGTTTTGTATAGTGTTAGCCCCATTTGCTTGCTTAGGGCGCTCTTGTAGTTAAGGATGGGGTACAGCGCTCCCAGCTGTTGTATAGCCCTGCGTTTCACTTCGGTGGTGTGTTCTGCAAATGTGAGCTTTGAGTCCAAGGTGACTCCGAGGTATCTGGCCTGGTTTCTCCAGTTTATTGTCTCTCCGTGGAGCATCAGCGGTGTTGACCGTTTAGCGTGTTTTCTTCGCTTCGTAAATAGGACTGCCTGTGTTTTTGGAGGATTGACTTTGATTCTCCATTTGGATAACCAGGGTTCTAGTTCTGTTAGGGAAGTCTGTAGTCTGCGACAGACAACTTCTGGTTTCCATGACTGTGCCAGTAGGGCGGTGTCGTCGGCGTAAATGGAGAGCTGTGTGTTGGCGTTCCTGGGGATGTCGTTAATATATAGGTTAAAGAGGGTCGGTCCCAGCAGACTTCATTGTGGGACTCCGGTAGTTAATTTATGCGGTTCTGAACACTGTTCCCTTACAGAGACTGTAACTGATCTACCAGTAAGATAGTGGG
Organism: Mantis religiosa; assembly: GCA_030765055.1. Classification (NCBI taxonomy): domain Eukaryota; kingdom Metazoa; phylum Arthropoda; class Insecta; order Mantodea; family Mantidae; genus Mantis; species Mantis religiosa. The sequence continues at coordinate 39,271 of JAUKNK010000079.1, read as the reverse complement.
CAACTAGTCTGATTATGGTGTCGTTAAATTTCAGATTTTTAAGTTTTCTGGCGAGGCCTGCGTGATAAACCGTGTCAAAAGCCCGTTCTACGTCTAGAAATACCACGCCGGGGGACCTTTGGTCGTTAAACCCTTTTGTAATGTATTCGACGGTTCTTGTAAGTTGTAGGGTCGTTGAATGTTCCGCGCGGAAGCCAAATTGCTCGTTGATTAGTATTTTATGCTTTTTTATGTGGGAGACTATCCTTTTTAAAATGACCGTTTCTGCGACTTTACTGATTGTGTTTAGTAGACTTATGGGTCTGTAGTTTTTAGGATCCGCTCGGTCCTTGCTTGGCTTTGGGAACATGAGTACATTGGCCTGTTTCCAGCATAGGGGGAAGTACCCGTTTTCGAGACAGAAGTTGCATATATAACTGATGAGTCCAATAGCCTTGGGGGTAAGACTTTTGTCTACCAAAATTGGTATTGGTCGGGTCCGGGCGCTTTCTGGACATTTAAGTGATCAATGATCCATTTTATCTCCCCTGGGTTTGTCCTTCTACATTTATCATGTGCTGGTTTTTCAAGACTACACTTCATGTCCTGTTCTAGATGAACATAGAACCTCCGGTCCGGGTGGCCCGGGTTGGGGGTGCATATCTTTTCTAGGGTGTCCGCCAGGGTTTTTGCTTTTCCGGCGTTGCTTTCGGCCTAGCATTGCCGTTCTTCCATTAACAGGGGGGTATGTTTATGGGTTGTCGTTTTAGGTCCCTTACCATGTGCCATACTCTGGCGTTACCCGGCTGTAGCTTGGCAAGCGTGTGGTCCCTTTGTTGCTGGGCCTGCGCATTAAGTCTGGTTTTTATGGCACTGTTGAGGGTTGTCATGTTTACATTGTGTTCTAAGTTGCGTGTGCGCTGCCATCTTCATCTTTCATGGTGTCTTTCATGAATTAGGGCAAGTACATCGGGCGTGTAAGATAAGGCGTGCTTCTGGGGGGCTCTAGTGGGCACTGCCGCTTTCATGGCCACCTGGATGGCTTCTTCTAAGAGTGCTGCAGCTCGATCTACCGCAGGTTGACTTTCCGGTGCCACGGGTTCAGCTAGTTGTTTGTCTAAAGTGTCTGCGAATACGTCCCAGTTTGCACGATTGAAGTTCAGTCTGATCGGTGGTGGTATAAACTTTGGTGGCTAGTCGATATCTATTTGGACTGCATGGTGATCTGATGCTGGCGCGTCTATTAAATTAATACTGTAATTGAAGGTAATGCTTTTAATTAGGGCGATGTCTAGGGTGGACGGTGCATGATGCGCCTGTTGTGGTATATATGTAGGTTCCCCGGAGTGATCAATGATGTATGGGCTGTTGTTCATGTGTGTATAAAGGTTGTGGCCTTCAGCGCTCGTATTTGGCCAGGCCCAAGTGGGGTGCTTCACATTTAGGTCGCCTGTAGCTAACATGGTGTTATCGAGTTGTAGGATTGTATCAATGTCTGACTTTACAATTTTGTTCGGAGAGCAGTAGATGCTAGCCAGTGTGACTTTGTTATTATATATATGTAGTGATATTGCGGTTGACTCTAAGGCATTCAGGGGGGGTATGTGAATATGATTGTGTTGGAGGTTTTCTTCGACCACTATCGCTGTCCCCCCATGTGCTTTGCCGTCTGGTCTGTCGTTTCTGTAAATATGATAGCCTGGGATGCGAAAGCGAGCTTTGGGCGTGAAAAAGGTTTCGTTTAGTAGCGCAACTCCGATATTGTTTTGGTAGAGGTACTGCTTGAGTTCATTAAGATTGCTTCTGGCCCCGGGTATGTTCCAGTAGAGTATTTTGTGCTTTGTGTGTGTGGATGGTGTCTGCGTGTGTGTGCCATTGTTACTGACGGTAGGGCGGGGTAGATGGTTTAGCTGTATGTTTTATCGCCTATTTCGGCTTCCTCGTGGCTGACGGTGCTCGTCGGGTGAACCCAGTGCTGCTGTCATTTTGGCGAACTCAGTCACGAAGTTAATCTGGTGGAGTTGGGCACCTGTGTCATTGAGGTAGCTTGCTCGGTTACAGTAAAGGCTGTCCCAGGCTTTCATTAGGGTGTCGTAGCCTCTCATATAACTTTGGTTCCCCAGTAGAAACAGTTGGAACTTTGTGTCTCCGTCTATTTGGAGAGAGTCTTTGCCTTGTGGTGATCGGCAGAAGTGCAGTGGTCTATTGGTCTTGTGCTTGTTGATAAGCCTGTCGTTGAGGTCTGTTATGTCCTCATCCTGCATTCTTGCTGGAGAGGAAGCCGTTTTGGGCGATGTTGTGGCTTCACTGACCCCAGTAGGCGCTGGGATGGCTCTTTCTCTTTCTGTTTGCCTTGTGCGCGGATCTCGGTTGCCTGAGTCGCGCTATTTGTACTGGTAGTTGGGGGGCGGCGCCTGGGTAGTCCGGCAATGGTGTCCTGTGATTGGTTCGTGTCATTTTTGGTGGTTAAATGGCGTTTCCTGTTTTCGAGAACAGGATGCCAGTTCCTATTTAGCTTTAAGGCTTCTTCCTTTCTGTTGAAATTATTAGGATATTTGTAAATTTCGATGGCCTCCCGCTGAAGTCGTGTGTGGTAATGTTATGTGGTAGAAAGGATGCTGGTGTCCTGGAACTGTATCACATGCTCGCCTTCTGCCTAAACCGCATGTTCGGCGACTGCGGACTTATCTTTGTGGCCCAGACGGCAGTGGCTCCTAAGTTCCTTGATTCTGGTGTTGACACTGCGTTGTGTTGTTCCGATGTATACCACGCCGCAAGAACAGGGAATGCGATATACACCGGCTGAGGACAGAGGTTCCCGAAGATCTTTCGCTGAGCGTATTAAATGGTTCAATTTCCTAGTGGGTTTGAGGACGGTTTTTATATTGTGACGTTGTAATATCCCTTCTATCCGGTCATAGGTTGTTGGACAACCAAAAGTAAGTTGATGGAAATTAATCATTTCTCCACACTAGCCGTACACAGGCTAAGATCTTTGATGGATAGAGTCAACATGAAAAATTCAATGCCATGGCCGGGATTTGAACCACGGATCTCCTGGTTTCCGTCCAGTCGCTCTTAATCTTTGAGCTACCATGGCCAACGTGCCGTCTGGCATTAAATATTCCATCTGACTCATATATTTCCCCCATATATTGCGAGAGCCCCTTGTGGTCTACCGGGGAAATATATGAGTCAGATGGAATATTTAATGTCAGACGGCACGTTGGCCATGGTAGCTCAAAGGTTAAGAGCGACTGGACGGAAACCAGGAGATCCGTGGTTCTAATCCCGGCCAGGGCATTGAATTTTTCATGTTGACTCTATCCATCAAAGATCTTAGCCTGTGTACGGCTAGTGTGGAGAAATGATTAATTTCCATCAATTAACTGAAATAATAAAGGTTAAATGATGAAGCCTGGGACTCAAGTACTTACAATAGTAATTCGCCACAAACGGTGTATCTCGGATGCGAGAGCCCCTAGTGGTCTACCGGGGAAATATATGAGTCAGATGGAATATTTAATGTCAGACGGCACGTTGGCCATGGTAGCTCAAAGGTTAAGAGCGACTGGACGGAAACCAGGAGATCCGTGGTTCAAATCCCGGCCATGGCATTGAATTTTTCATGTTGACTCTATCCATCCAACCAAAAGTAAATTTTACAGGTTACAACTTGGTAGCAAATCATACAGGCAGTTTTGATGTACAGGATATGTTTCCACACTGGGACATGCAACTAAAGCCATTGTATTTGTGTTTTATAATATATATTTTGTTTGCCGCGTACATTTTTGTGAGTAGTTTGCGTTACCAAATAGAAAACGAATAAACTGTTGACGAGAAGAAAAGCCCTAGGTACTATATGAAATAATGTAGTAAAATACAGTAAACATTGTTTGTTGAACTTCCTACCTGGGTGATTTGATATGGTGGATAAATATAATTTTAAAATATATAAATGCAAATGTATTTTAACAATAGCTAAAGCTGTACAAGGTTACGCAAAGTGTTAATTAATTCTTCATGAATAAGACATCTCAATTTTTAAATATTAAATAATGCTATGTCCTTTATGCTTATTTAAATCCATTATTGAAATATCTTGAAAGAGGGCATTCTGATAATGTTGTTAATATTTACTCTGATGAATCTCTGTTGTTCCTTGATCACTTTTACTTAATAAATATGTATTATTCAGTGTTGTGTTGAAGAAATAAACCAGACAATTTCTTGATGAAAGAATCTGTGATTATTGTAGCAAAAATGAACACTTCATAATTACTTTCTGGAAGATGCCAAAGGAGTAAAGGTTACAAATTTTATAGTTACAATTTGAGGATGGATTAGTGTTCATAATCATTGGGTAGTAAATATATATATATATATATATATATATATATATATGTGTGTGTGTGTGTGTGTGTGTGTGTGTGTGTGTGTGTGTGTGTGTGTGTGTGTCTGTGTGTGTAAATATGTACACAAAATATAAAAAATATGCATTATACTATGGAATATAAAATGAACAGCAATTAAATATATCATTCATTTTGTGGTAAATCACTTTTCAATATGTGTAAGAGATCTAGTCCATGCCACAATTAGAATACAGCCTTAAGATCATAGTGAGCCACAGTGTTCTTTGGTTTTTAGGTTTAACTCAGATTAGGTTAGAGTGGGTGTATTGGACTTAAATTGGTTAAAAGGAAATCTGTTCATCGCAGCATCCTCGAAGATTTGGATTCAATGCTTTTTTCAATCATCTTTTACAATGTTTTCACCCCTTCTCACATTCCATCTCATGGAAGCTAATCTTGGACTTTAATGATGGATGGAGTGTTACTGTTCATCGGAATGTTCCTGAAAACTGAAAATTCTATATTAGTATTGGAAATTTTTTATTATTTGTAATGTCACAGCTTTCTGCCCCTAAAATCTTGTTTTCCTTTTTTTTTTAAATCTATATATACTGAGTTTGGTTGATATCATTTCAGGTGTTTCAGTCATGCTACTACACATGACCAGAGAGAAATTACCTTGTAGTTGACTCTTTGCTGCATTCTAACAGCTGGAAGCAGCTTGTGAATCTGCTAGCCAGTTGCATCACAAGGATGTATTATCATCATAGGCATGACAATCAATGTTGCAATAGTCATGGGTTAAGCGAAGTTTAGACACATATTCACCTATATGTACTTATTTTATTTTATTTGCTTGCAAGCACTTCATTTAGAGAAGTGTTTGGGGGATTCATACACAGATTCTCTAAAGGTTTAATCATTCTAAATGTTAAATTATATTAAAAACTTACCTGTTCTATATAGTCTGTGGATGTTGGTCCTGCTGCTGCATATTTACCATATTTATTAGCAGACCGAGAGTAAATATGCCAAGGTATACTCAGACAGCATGAAGTCAATCACAAGATAATTTCGCATCAATAATACATACACACATACAGATAGAGTAGTTGTAATTTATAATAACAACATACTTGGCCTTTACATATTGTGACTTTGTGGGTTCGTGAAATAAAAAGTCCAATTACACAAACTCAACAAAGTTCTTCATTTCCACCGGCTTACAGTTTCACACTTGCCAGTTACACAGAATTTCGTAATGCACACAATTACAGTTCACCAGTTCGTCCGTTAAAGTTCCACCGTACGCTCACAATTACGTAAATTCTTCCGTTGCACGCACGCAGTCTTCTTGTCCGTCCGCTAGCTCGTCAAGCACTGACTAACTCCTCTTGCACGACGTGTTGCTTATATAGGGTCCGCTTGCCGATCTGGAAGGTTCTCGATTAGATGAAATATCCCGTAAGTTCGAGAACACAGGTGGAACAGAAAGAGACGTAGTGATGTTTTTTGTCCCAGCCATCCCTTGTCACCACTATAAGACAAACGAGGGGGGGCGTGGCTAACGCCGACCTCCCCTGCTTTCCCGCTCTCAGCTGGTGCTATAGGGTGTTCCAACGATCGGATGACAATATATATGGGTATGCATGCATTAGACAGATCACAGTATCATTAAAACAACAGAAAGTGAGACATATATCAAATTTTTCATTGTACCTAATCTAGGAATGCAAAGCAGCCATCAATAGGTATTGCTTCCACCTTAAACAGGATTTTTCAGTGCACGGCTGACAAGTGTTTTGTATTAGAAAAGAGAATCATACATTTTGTTTTCATAATTGGGTCCTAACATTCATGCAGTACCTTATGTGGAACATAAAACTTTTTTCTTTTTTTTTTACGTCCAACGTTAAGCCATATCGGACAATGAATGGATTGGATGAAATGATGCTCAAATGAGTCCGGGGTCCATGGAGCTTAGAGTTACCCGACATTCGTCTTGCAGCATAAGGGAGAACCCCGTAAAAACCTTATCCAGTTAACTCACCCTGACCGAGATTCGAATATATAGGTATATGTATTCCGGAGCTATTTTGCAGGTAATTATATCAACTTCACAATAAATCTAGCTGTGCATGGCCACAGTATGAGGAATGCAGGTGATTTGCACGGAGCAGAAAATCTGTTCTAAAATGGATGTTACTATTCCACAATAAGCATTTATAAGAACTTTCCATGTTATCTAAAACTACTACATAATCCTAATCAAAATTAGTTCTTCAAGAAAGTTTAGTCATTTATATAAATTTCATGCTGATATACTATAAAGGAATTTTTTACTGAGTTGTTGAATATGTGGATATTCATTTCACGGATGCAACTGTCAATCATCATGATATCATCACTGCCAGTATGCCAGAATTTCATCCTACAGGAATTCCTTTATACGTCACTAAATCTATAGAAATGAAGCCACCACTTTTAAGAACAATTACAAACTTTTCATCTGGACCGAGTTTGAACCCATGACCTTGTAATCAGTAGGCAGACCAGTGCAAAAGTGACTGAGCCATACAGATTGATATTTTTTGTTGCTACACTAATGCATTTTGCAAGGTTTACTCTTGAAATTGTGTTGGTTCACAAATTCTTAATTTCTTACTTAATGCAAGATGCAGCGGCTAATGAGCATGTTTGGTTTTCGGTAATGATAATCAAATTTTTCAACTTTAGTTGCTGTGTCATGAGCTTGAAATCCCCTTTCTTTTACATGAACTAGAGAAGGATGGAAAATGTAATGATGCAGAACTTGGGCTACTAACTCTTTCTGCTGCAACTATGCCATTCTTGCACTCTAATTGTACAAGCTTGGAAATGAAGGGTTCTAAGTGGGGAACGGTCATAAATGAAAAGTAAATCCTACTTTCCCTTTTACCCTTCTCCTCTTTCTTCATCATGTTGTCTCCTTATACAAAATACAGTAACTTCAAAAGAAAAAGAAAAATCACAAAAATTTCACAATATTAAGCTATAATTAATCGCAACTCAGCTTTTAAAATGATAGAGGAACTTTTCTCTTCAGCTGTGATAGTCAGAAATGTCAAGACTAAAACCTTCCACATTGTGTGAGGCTAAGATTTTGAAATTTTTGTATGGTATATGGTAAGTAAACCAATAGGACTTTATTTAATCTGCTTTTGAATTGTTTATTATCCAGTGACTTTATTTTCTGTGGTAATTTATTATATAAATAAATTCCCCTATGGGCAATGCTGTTGAGGCTTTTATTAATCCTGTGGGAATTTAAAGGCAAATTATTTGCATTTCTGGTGATGTCTAAATACAAATTAGAATTGTTTAAAAATATCTTGCATTCTGATGGACAAAGCACATTGTTTCTAAGATATACACAGGAGCAACGGGTAATATTTTAGCAAAAGAAGAAGATAGAATGCAGTTTTGAGGCATATGCAACACCTTCTTTTCCCATATCTACCGATCAATTGAAACAATGAGTTTATTTGTAGTGTATGAGAACTATCCACACTGTATGCAAAAGTGGTCTTCCCTTTCCAGGGAAATTTTCTTAGAGTGGTGATTCCAAAATGAAAAGAAATCTGGGGAACAGAAAGTCACAGGTGAAATTTACGAGGCAAAAGTATGCAAAAGAATTTACACATAACACGTAGTATATTTTTGGATGTTTAGAACTTGGAAACCAAATCAACATTTTTGTAGAAAAAAGGGATAGTGCATCTCAGCAGCTATACTTTCTGCCATGCAGCACAATGGTAAGTGATTGCCGGAAAGTGAGCAACTGTCTTTCAGGCCAAGCTTCAGGGCATTTGACGGTTAACCATAACATTCATTTTGTGGATTCTCATACTACAGAACACACCCGGAACATAGAATGAGCCTGGACAGAAGAGTAGTTCAAAGTTTCCCAGTATAATCATAAAAAGTATACTACAGCAGCAATCTTGGACAATTTATATTCATGTTGGAATACCCAGTCCAAAGCAATCAACTCTGTTCAAGTCAGCTGCTGAACTGTACACCTCATGCCATTTGTTAAAGGAAAACTATATAAATTTTCACTTTTAAAAAGGACAGTAGGACTGTTATATTCTAAGTAAGATTTCTATATGCACTGCCTGGTCGTAGTAATTGCATATAACTAAATTATAGATGAGTGGTATTTATTACACATCAGCTTCACTTACATACCTATATTGAGGATATGTTTCATGAACTATCGCTCACATCATTGGCCCTAATGCGAATAAAGCTTGATCCAGTGGTCTGAGTAGTTCTGGAGTTGCTGCAGCCATCTGTTGCTTTTGTGATGAATTTAAATGTGGGGTTGTCTTATGGTGACATTTCGAAGTTCATTAGTTGGTTTTTATATTTTTCTAAGTATATTCCCTCCCATATCATGAGTTCACTATGTTTTTGTATGTATTTTTTTAAATTTGGTGCTATCTTCAATTTTATGATTTTCATACCATAAATGAGCTGCTATTGCAGACTTGTCAATGTTTAGGTATCTTAAGTGCCTATAATGTTATTTATTTCTAGTGCCTATATTTCTTTTTGTCCTCCATATGTAAACAAAAAGAGACATAGGCACTAGAAAGAAAGAAAATTTGGGCACTTAAGCCACAAACATATTGGTAAGTCCACCATAGCAGCTAATTTCTGATCTGAAAATCATGAAGTTGAAGATAGCACCAAATTACTAAAATAGGTACAAAAACAGGGAACTCCAACTCATCATCTGGGAGAAAATATACCTAGAAAAACATTAAACCCAACTAATGAACTTTGAAATACCAACAGAAGACAGCCCCACATTTAATTTCATCACAAAATCAACAGATGGCAGCAGCAAAACCAGAACTACCCACACCACTGGATCAAGCTTTAGTCGCACTAGAGCCCACGATGCCAACGATAATTCGCAAAACATGTCCTCAATATAAGTACATAAGTGAAGCTGATGTGTAATAAATACGGCTCATTTATAATTCAATAATTATTTCACTTCACTGTGGTGTTCCATACAGTTAAATTTCTATATAGTAATTGCATAGTCACTGCACCTAGAATCATTCCATGAGTAATGAATTTGCATATTACGGTTATTAAATTTCTGCAAATATTATGTAGCTTCCATACTGTTATGCCCAGGTGTCACATATTGAAAAGGTCCATATTTGGAAAAGCAATGTTTAATGTGATCATTTCATATTTTTCTATCAATTGATAGTACAATATCTCAAGCACTAAAATAAGCTGATGCACATACAACACTAAGTTAACCTAAAGTTAAAATTCTATAACATGGACCATATTATCTGGTCACACACACACACACACACACACACACACACACACACACACACACACACACACACACACACACACACACACACACACACACACACACACACACACACACACACACACATACACACTAGCTTCAGCTCATTTTCGATAACACAGGATCATGCCATTCCATTTATACACATACATTCACTAACTTAGGTATCATAACCTAACTAGGGCTTAATTTCAATATCACTGGAACGTGTCATCCCATTCATTCACAGACCCTAACCTAGACATTGAAAAATAAACACAAACTAAGTTTAGATTTACAAGAGCCTATCAGACATTGAAGGATGCTTGGCTGCTAAGTAATAAGAGAAAAGATCAAGTGCTCAGAATACTATTGCAGAAAAGTAAAAATATCATGATAAAACTTCTAAAATTTATATTAAAGTTAAAGATAGAGTACAAAAACTACACAAACCCTGTTCAAATTAATTTAATGTTTTCTGTAGATGAGAAATAATTTTTCAGTCCACACATTGCTTTCGTCAGTGACTGGAGGGTCATATATATGTGTAACACATTATACTATACAGCAATTTGAAGATGTACACCAATGGTTTCAGCATCTTCTGTTATCCAGAAAACCAAAGTTTTTCTTTAGAAATGCCAATGATTTTGCAATTATTGTATAGTAAATGCACTAAAACACTATTTATGTGCATAAAATATCGTTCAAAATATTACTTATAAATAACCACCATCACAATGCAAAATAAAATCATAGCAGTATCTGCAGAAAATTTTATCATAAAAATAACCATTGACTGCCAAACAAAATTTTCAAACTCATTCTCAGGAAAAAAGCTCTATTGATTGTATTCCATTTGTTTTTTCAGCTGGCCTGTTGTCTTAATCGTAAACAAAGAATAATAATAGTAATTAGCAGTTCAGAAAAGGATTAAGGTACTTAATAATATACAAAGCACCCAATGGGCAAAATTAGAATAAACTATAGAGAAACATACATATGAGTGTTAAAGAGAAAGTTGAGTCAAAAATATTTCTGTGTCCAAGTTTCTAAGTTACTATCACTGTTACATGACTCTTGTCTGAGCAAAACAGAATGAAAGATAGTGATCTCCTTTTGCGCGCCGAAGTTTGGTATCACAACATTTAGTACACATATACACTTGTTGCAAGCCTGGTGGTAAGACTTCCTATTGCAGGTGGAAACCATGGATTGGAAAATCCTTCACTGTGTGTCACAGACCATAATTTTCCTTGCATCCATTCCTCGGTAGTGTTCAACAAGAAGACGTTAAAAGACAAAATTAGAAATCCGTCACGAGAGTCAACTGAACATCAACTTAAAATATTTCAATATTAAAAAATTGTCTCCAGGTTGGTCAATATGACAAAAATGTTGTAAACATATAAATTATTTGCTTTAAGAACATATAACATTTTCTGTGGTACGATTTTGTCTATATATCATTTGAGTTGCATTTTGGAAGATGCTGAACTTTGGTAGCAAGTTTATTTAACAAACTTTTTTTTTTTTTTTTAACTTTACATCCTCCAGTGTTAAGTCATATGGTGCACACACCCATGCACATAACATTTTTTCAATAAATGCTTTTTTGGATTCAAGTACTGTATTTATATGACTATGTAACATAGAAAGTAAGATATAAGTTTCAATTTGGAAATAAGCAAATAATAAAAATTATTTAATAAGCGCAAGTGTAATGAATGAGAATTCTGCATTATTTGTGGTACAAGCTTTTATATCCCTCCTAAGGTTCACATGTTCTGTAGCGATATAGCACAATTTACCTATGCTTGATTTTATTAAATGCAGATGGGTATTTGTAGAAATGGTTTTATTGGCCTTCACATTTCCTTGTAGATACAATAGCAATAGGAAAATGCAGTGTGGCTAAGCAGCAGTCCAAAGTGTTGGCTTTGAAATTTCCTCTTTATAGGCAGAAATAACAAAAAAAATTCCTATTTGTAAAAAGTATATATTTGGGAATTCAAAACTATAACAAAAACATCTTAGAAAAGGTTAACACCATGAAATTGTGTTTCTAACATAAACTGTGCTTTAACAAGATCTATATATTTTATGTAGTAAAACTTCATCAATATCTTGTGATTTAATGGTTGTATAAAGTTCATTCAGATTGAAGAGGACTGCAGAGGATATTTACAGAAATTTCATTACATAAATTTAATTTCTAATAAAAATATCTTAAACATATAGTACTTTAATTAAAATCATTGGAGCCAGTTTTGAGTAATTCAACATTTTGAAAAATTGTGCTTTTTGAAGGATAGCTTGAGACTGGCAAGTTTTAAACTCTTTTTGTTGCATTCTTACAGAATGCTTAATATAAATACTAAGGATTGTTAATATAATTTTAAATCAAACTAGTACTCTTTGCTTCTTATATTGTTAGTGTTTACCTAGAATGCATTTCATTAGGACCCGAACTTAAGATACCAACAGAGACACACTTAACGCTTCCAGGAGCCCACGAAATCAAAATTTGAAAGTCGACAATAGCTGAGGAAGTTAGGAAGGTCCTAATGAAACGTGCTCTAGGTAAAAACTAGCAATATTTGTAGCTTGGAGTACTAGTTTGACTCAAAATTACATAAATTTTATTAATTTTATGCTTCAATGTATCATAGTCCTTAGTCATTAATCCTTACTAGTCCATACTAATATTAGTACATGTATTTCATAATAGTTCAGAAGCTCCCAGGAAACAGTTTCAATGTATTAGGGTGAGGAATTAATGTGGGATTAGTGGACGAAGTTGGACTACTTGACGAGTGATGTTATAGCATTTAAAGTAAACATATAAGCACCAAAACACCTATGTAACTAATGAAACGCATCCGTAACGTCAACGTGCTGAGAGCCAGCAAGCTCGGTAATCAGTTATTGCGCATGTGTACAACCTCCACCACTTGTCTAGATTTTCGCACAAATGCGTGCTCAAACTCCAAGTTGCTGACCAAGGGTTACCAATATTTCACTGTTTAGAGTTACTGTATGTATAATGCTTATTACGCGATTACACTTAATTCGTTATTTACGTAGGAACCGACAGACAACTTTTCTCTCTGGTTATGGTCTGCCTTCACCGAAGACCCAACCAGATATCTCTTATTCGACCGCCACCCCCGTGTTGTCTTCCTCACTACAGCTGCGTCTGACTTTCACCTCACGAAACCTCTTTATTCACACCAAAATTCCTTTTGTGACTATTTTGTCCATTGTGATTATTAGTCTCGGTCATGCCATTATTTAGGGTCCGAACAATGCCTTTTCAAACGGAGTCAAGTGTTACCCACTGAGAATTCCTGCTAAGAACCCTCTTTCTTCCGTCTCTTTTGTTAAAACTATTCAACCCAATGCAGCTGCATGTGTTGTAACAAAGATGCAATATTCGTTTGAAATCCATTACGATTCTTTACTCATTGCATCCCTTAATTTCGGTATCACGGTATACATCTAAGAATTAGAAAGAGAAAATTCAGAGGTTTACACAGCGTTCCTTTAAGTACAAATAAGCGGTAGTTCTAAAAAGGCAATTAAACGACCCAGTATAATACATCACGTGTTAAACTGTTTTCTGTTTGATCAATCATTACTTAAATCATTACTATCTATGTATATTCCTTGCAATAAGTTGTACCAGCCTTTTATTTTTATATTCCGTGGAATGCAACTATTATTTTTGTTCTCTGGTGTAACGGCACCGTCTTCTTTCTTAACAATGCAAACAAATTAATTTTTGAACTAGGGGCTTCATTACTCTTAATACCTCTGAAAAACGACAAAATGGATTTAACTGGAAGGAACTGCGTCCTTAAAATTGATTGTGTATATTAATTACCTTTCTGTCTGTTAGATATCTGCTTCGTATTTGGAAGCCAGCAGGAACATTCAGTGAGGGGACACACATCGTCATAAATGCCTCCCATACACTGAAACTTTGGGTCGCATCACGAAGCTTTGCTGGACCAGTTTCAACTTAAAAGCTTTAACGCCTAGTATCGGCGTTCTTTGTAGAATACCTTTGGCCCCTGTGCCGACTTGTTGATCATTCAAAGAGGTAAGTAGTACATAGGATACATGCAAATACATTTGTGTATATTTTTTCATTTACGTCCGCCCCAACTTTAAGTTATACCGGACGGTGAATGAATTGGATGAAATGATGCTCAAAGGAGTCCAGAATCCATTGAGCTTAGAGTTACCCGACATTCGTCTTGAAGGATAAGGGAAAACCCCGGAATAAACCTTATCTAGGTAACTCACCCTGACCGAGATTCAAACTCGGGGCCTCTTGAACGTAAGGCAGACATGCTACCATCTACGCTACCGAGGTGGGCTACATTTGTGTATGTAAAACAAATAAAAAGAATTCCCGCAATATGATTCAGTTAAAAGGAACGTCAAATACAAAATTATCTATCCACAGCAGTACTAAATGAAAAGCAATATATTTTGGCTATGAAGTGAATATTTCTGCATACAAATTATTGTAACTCCGAAATTATATTAACTTCGAATGATTCAATATACAAACTGTAGCTAGTATATCACCTTCATCTTTAGTATTCTAAAACTTTTAGTAATACTGTTTATGTAATACTGTTTATTTCACTATATTTTAAAAAATTGCATTTAATATCATATAGGTATAAGCTCAGAGCTATGCAAAAATTTGTAATCTCTAAATATGAATTAATGAAATTACTTAATTGAATTGAAGCTGCTTTACAGCCGCAGGTGCCTCAGAAGTAATTGGGCTTCAAATGACAATTAAACAAATTTTCGTGAGTGCCTTTTTCTTATTTTTAATGTTATGTCCTCCACCGTTGAGTCATATTGGATGATGAATGAAATGCGGCAAAATGATGCACAAATAAGCCCAGGGTCCATAGAGCTTAGAGTTACCGACATTCCTCTTTAAAGATAAGGGGAAACTTCGGAAAAACCTTATCCAGATAACTCAACCTGACCAAGATTCAAACTCGGGACCTCCTGAACGTGAGACAGACACGCTACCGTCTATGCTATGGAGGTGGGCTGAGTGGCTTTTGAGATTACCCGATACACACAAATAAATTTTCTCCGTTGATTATGGTAGTATAAATTTCTAGGCAACGCAGTAGATGTAAGACACAATCAGATCTTCCTGCACAAAATTTTGTGTGCTCATAGAAGCTCTCCTGTAATAACTGTCTTTTTATAAATGTATTTCAGGTGTTTTTAGAGGAAAGAGGCCCAGTTATACAAAAAGGAACAGCTATGGGATGTACTTACACATTTTTCTACCTCAGCTCTTCCCAATAATGATGACTGGCAGTCCTATGAAACAAGTGAACTATCTGCAGTATGCCATAACAGGAAACGTTCATTTATCCTCCTATGGTCTGAGGTATGTGTAGCCTATGTACAAAAAACCACGAGACACACACTATATGAGTTAACACTAGGTAATATGTTCCAAAGGAAATGCCATTGATATCTGTGTTATAGATGGGAAATGTAAACAAATTTCATGCCGGTAGCCCAGAAGACAAAATTAAATAGAATGCCCATTTTTTGAGGTAAATTGATGGAAATAATGATTTCTTCCACACTAGCCGTGTGTAGGCTAAGGTTTGGATGAGTAGACTCAGACTGAAAAATTCAATGCCGTAGCCGATGTTTGAACCACGGATCTCCCGCTCTCCATGCGGTTGCTCTAAACCACTGCGCTACTATGGCCAACATGCCGACATGATATTAAATTCTCCAACTGACTAGTATGTTTCTCTGTAGACCACGAGGGGTTCACATATGCTATGAGACATGCACCTTTTTATATGGCATTGAATTTGTCAGTCTGGTTCTACTCATCATAACATCCATTACAAACACTGAGCCAACCAACACCCTAACGGTCATATGTCACACTATCCCCGTCTCCTCTCTCCCAGATATTTGCACCAGGATTGAAGTTGCTGGCTATAGCAATGGTATAACACATGTTAGCCCTATTCAGGGCAAACGGAAGTCATTTTACCACAATGAGACTAAATTATTCCAATTATTAGAAAGAGAACATTTAGGAAACACCAATTATCATATGAAACTGAAACTTGGAGTGGCTGTAATCCAATTACATGTGTTTTAGACTACAATATAATAAATACATTATATTCTTGGACAATCATACAGTAAAGTTGAAAGCACTCCATGTATCCTAACAAAAGCTTCACACCACAAATTTCTGTGTATTTTTCTTCCAAGCATCTGATGCTATGGTCATTATATTTTTCCTAAAATAAATTAAAGTACAATTTAAGATTGATTAAAAATAAAAAATCCCTTATCCTTTGTATTCTTACAATTATTACTACACAGTAATTGTGGTATTATATGTTAAAGGACATTATCATATTTTAAAACACTTTAATTTGTTAGTTTACAAATTATAAGCTACTTTAATAAATATGTTATAAAAGTTCACATCAACATCTTCAATAGTTTAGCAGAAAACTATCCTTGAAATACGAAGGTAAATGTTGTGGGAGATCAAGATTAAAGGTCAGGTCCATTTTTCAGGAGAGTCATGGAGTCACTTTGCTGCTGCTCCCTTTTGGCCAAGGATTTCCGTAGATAGCGACGAAGAATATACTTAATGGAGCATCGGGTGAGGCGTTTGAATTTGATTGACAATAATCGCAGGATGAACCCATGTTTGGTCTCAGGATACTTCTGGGGACATTACTTCTAGTACCAAGTCACACCACACCTCCAGACGATTCAGCAACCCTTGCAGAGGATTCAACTCTTGCTGGACATCACTTATGCGAACACAATGCACATCCATCCTAAGTTAAGAGATGATGGACCATTCTCACCGTAGAATATTCTGGAATCATCCCCCCTGAGCTATAACTTAATTGTCGTTATGTTCTAAAGGAATCTATAAGGAAGGCCAGCAATTATCTTATGCAATGAAAGAACTGACAATACCTAATATACTGTATGACTAATTGAATTTTCTGAAACACTCATCAAACTGCTTTTACAACTAAATAAAATTGTAAATTACAGGACAAGAACACATATAAAGAACATGTTTACAAACAAATGTCTATCACTTCTTATATTGTTATATTTTTCTATCTCTTAAAAAAAAGACATAATATGCCCTGATACCATTTTATTTGTTATAATGAGCTAACAACACACACTCTTGGCATATATCTTTATTAGAGTGGAAAGAAGAACAGAAAATATTCTTTTTATTAGGAGTAGTAAGAAATTTATTAGTCTAACATAAACAATTAGAACATCACTTAATATTTCTTAAAGTATGTATTCCAATCATTGAGGTAAAACTCCTCACATAACATTCTTTTTGTACTTAAGAATAGCTAATTGGAAATGATATCAATTAGAATTAGAAAAATTAATGCCCTGTATGATCAAAACTAATACACTTCTTTTAACATAATCAATAATAATTTCTGGTAGCTTCTACTACATACATCCCTAATGGAAAAGTTCAAACCTATAAACCTTTCAGTCTAAAGATTTGGAGAACTTAAGCATGTATGTTAACTGGCTAGAAGATTAGTTAAAAGTAACAAAGATCCCACAACTAGCTTCAACTGGAGAGTCAAAACAGAAAATATAAAATAGACATTTTCTGTGCTGAAAGAACTCTTATAATAAATTTATGGAAACTATTTACTGCAGTAAGGACAATAATGTTAGATATAGGCTCAATTCAACATATAAAAATAGCACTATTCTAAACATTTTATTGCATATCGAGATAAAGAATTATCAAATAACCAAAAAGTTCGAATTGCACTTAATTCAAATGTTGCATCATATAAATTTGCAAAAAAATATAAAAACTAAAGAACATAAAGAAGGAAACAAAGAATAAAAAAGGAAGCCTTATCACTCAACTTACATATTCTATTGTGAATTTACAGCTTCTGAACTTCGTATAGCTATTTTTAAAACAGTTAATAGCAAAGCTTCAGGACAAGACAAAATTCATCCAGAACTCCTTAAAAGTTTAGGGAAAAACTAAAACCACATTACTTAACTTTTACAATCATGTCTAGGAATCATCTGTTCCATCCAATCTGAAAGCTATTGTTATCCTAATATTCAAACCAGGTAAATCAGCAGATGATATTTGGGATCTATAAAATTAACTAGATATACCTAGGGAAATGATTTCCATCAGATTAAAATAGGAGGGCTGTTCAGTAAAGAATGATCACAACATTTTTTGACAACGTACCTTTGCTTATCCTCATAATTTTGATGGACCTTCTCAAAATAGTCTCCCCTGAATGTGATGCACCTGTCCCAGCATTTCTGCCAGTCTTCAAAGACATGCTGGAAACCATTTCTTGAGAGATGCTTTAAAAAATGCCCCTGCGGCCTTCACTACTACTTCGGCTGATGGATAATGCCTCCCACAAAGGCGTTTCTTCAAGTTAGAGAATAGAAAAAGTGACCTGTGTCTAAATCCAGACTATAAGAAGGGTCAGGGATGCAAGATATTCAGCAACAACATTGGCAATATGCAGCTGCGCATTATCGTGGTGCAGCATCCAGCCTGCTAACGGAAATGTGGTCTTTTGCACCTGATATGGACTTCAAAAGTTTTCAGGACATCCCTGTAGTATTGTCCTGTTACTGATGTGTGTGCAGGTACAACATGCTGATTAACCATTCCATGAATATCAATTTATGAGATGACCATAACTTTCCCAGCAGAAGCAACCACTTTTGCTTTTCTGGGGTTGGTGATGAAAGAGATTTCCACACTGAGCTTTGCTGTATGCTCTCAGGATAAAAATGATGTAGCCAAGTTTCACCAGCAGTGATTACGTTTGAAGGAATCTCCGGATCTTCCTCTATCATCAAATTTAAGTGCATGTTACCTCCACTGCAGTGGTAGGCGATACTGAACGTGTCTTAACTTGCCTGGTTTACACATACTGGAACCAGGAGCACCAAAATGAAACTACTACAGTGTGTTTGTTTCACATTGAGCTAACAGAATATAATAAGATTGAATTTTAGTGCAAAGAATTATGACCGTAAACAAATTATGATCATTCTTTATTGAACAGCCCTCGTAGTATCTTTAACAAAATAATCTTCATCACCCTGGCGAGATATCACCCTTCTAGAATAATCATACAGCCCAGTAAGTAAATAATTAAAGGAAGTTTAAACATTAAAGATATCAAAAACACTTTGAGGATCTAAATGCGTTTTTCAAAGTCTACATTAAATACATATATAAGCCAAGTTCTTAAGAACTGTGGAGTTCTACTGAAAGCAACATTACCTTCAACTTCCATGATGTTTGACTGCACACAAAATCAAGCTCTTAGGGGCTATTAAACCCATTCCTACATTCAACTTACAAGTATATACATTTAAAAGATCTATAATGCCCGATTTAGAAAAGCAAGCCACTTTAACACATGAAAATTCTTGAAAGTTCCAGAGAAAAAAAATTATAAAACTGTACAAAATCTACCTTCAGTTTTAAAACTCAATTAGGCGTATAAAGAAAGCTGTGTAATGAATTAGAACACTCATCCAAAACAGAACCCCTCATGCCTGTTAAAACCCCACTAAACATCTTTGAACTATAATACAAAGAAGGCCATTGTGCTTAGAATAACGCTCCAGAAAGCTTGAACCTAGTTTCTTTGACATAGCTAATCACCTGTGAAGCTATAATCAATGCACTGATTTAATTGCAGACTTTAAAAAGAAGAGAAACTAAATCACATACCCTTGAAACTATTAAATTAACATATCCAGATAATGAATGGACTCTCATGTATACAGTTGGCTCACTTTACAACCAGGAAGATCCAGCAGGAGCAGGAGCTACCTGTAAATTCTTTTCTTTCTATAACCATATTAAAAATTATTTCATAGGCTTTGAAGGAGAAATTAATGTAACTTTTACTTCGTTACAAAATCCATTCGCTTGGACAAATCAGTTTTCCAACATACTTTTCTTATCAGATACTAAAGCAATTGCTCATAATGCTATTTCAATTGACTGCCCTAAAGTAGAAAAAAGAAATATAAATCACAATATGATTAATTATTTTCAAAATTGTTATAAATGTATAGCTTTCCAATGGTTTCCATCCATCAGTGCACTTTCTAAGAATGTGCAAGTGAGTATGCTGGCCAAGAAGTTTCCAAAATAACTCAAACAAAAAAACAATCCAGTACAACACAGTTGAAAGATAATTTTAAAACATTTTTGGTATCAAATATGAAAAATTTGTTGCTTCCTCCGAAAGTCTTAAGTGTTAAGATCTCCAAAATAACTTAAAATAATTTCAGATCTACCTATAAACTCATCTGTTATAGTATTCAGCTCAATTATAAGCCATGATTGTCTGAGTGGACATTTGTTTAAAATTAAATTAATAATAATAATGAAGGAATAACACACATTTGTGTAACTTACAGTTCGTTTCCGAGGGACCTAGTTCTCCTCAGGCAGCTCAATAAGTGGTAATTGTCACATTTCTTATTATACTTAATTTCTTTCTATGCAGTAAAAATGATTTAATGAACATTGATCAATAAACTATATGAAATTCTTAAAAATCTAGAAGATCTGAAATCTAAATACTGTGAAGCAGGAAGACAACGATTTCATTATCAAATCCTGAGCATTAATCACACACACACACACACACACACACACACACACACACACACACACACACACACACACACACACACACACACACACACACACACACACACACACACACACACACACACACACACACACACACACACACACACACACACACACACACACACACACACACACACACACACACGCACGCACGCACACACACTCACACACACAGATCTGCACAATTTATCCTTTGAACAATTATTTCCTTTCTCTCAGTAGAAAAGAAGCACTACCTTTACTTTCAACAAACTAATTGATTTTACTTCTTGCCTTCAGTTGGTCTTCATACTTCAGCACCTATAATATCCTTAATATGGTATGCCATGATTTTGCTATAAAAGAAAAGCTCATAAATAAATGGCTTCCAGAAATTGGTAACTTTCACAGATATACAAAGTGGTAACATCTACTCCATAGACAATTATTATCATCAATATTATCCACTAGCTTTAAAGACTTATCTAATTCTCTGTGGAGTAGCAAAGCTTGTTCTGAAATCCAAATATCTTTATACCAAAAGCGTGAAATTCCACTAAAAATAAGAATAAGTAAATAAAAGGTGTATGCCAATGAAATGTACATAATTGTGGAGTAAGAATTACTTCCTCTTTTACAGTTACAAGTTATGAAAAAGTCAGTCACTATGAATTTGGTTGGGCAATTTACTGACGAAATCTTGTGCCGCATTCCAGGCAATGAACCTCAATACAAAATTTGCTATTTTACAGACTTAATGTTCTCTAAGTCGTCTATACATACATACTACATATATACACACAACCTTATTTACCTTCTCTACCAACTACGTATGTGATGGGCAAGGCAATAAGCTATATAACAAATCTTTGCACATCTTCTAATTTACTCTATAGGGTAGGAAAGGTCATAACAAATTAAACACACAAGGATCTTCTGGCATTCGAAATGAGCAACAGTTTATTTGTATTTGCTGTACATGAGTATTTTTAAGGCAAGATTCATTTAATGTCAATGATGTGTTAATACTTCTTCTGAATGTAGATTTTTATGTCCCTATCTTGAGTAAAATTGATGTATAATTTTTATGCAATGAAATCATGAAAGACTTTCTGAACTGTTACTTTTTCCAAACATTTTGGTAATCTCAGTCCTAAGAAATTTGTGGCACCTTACAACAGTGAACACACTCAAAATATTTATAGAACGTTACGTACAGGATGCTGACCATTAGAGGTAAATTGTCATCAAGATAGCTGGATATGCCATCATTCTAGTACTCAAAAGGTACAGTTTGACTCATGGTGATCAAACAAAATATCCTCTATGTAGTTACTAAAATGTGACATGACTGGCGAGTTTTGGAAGCAATAGTTGCCCAGCTTCTAGATGAAATATTCTCCTGCAAGCGCTCGTTTAGTTGCCTTCTTGTTGCTGCGATATTCAGTACTCTCGTGCCAATCGTCATATTAGGTTTGAAAGGTGATTCACAAAACCTCGAAGTTCCTTGCAGAATGCAATGAACGCAAAGTTGGAAGCCTCGTACTTTAACCTCCCAGAAATGACGAGGCTGGTAAACATTCCTAACGTATCTTATGGAAGATATTTGCCACAGAGAAACGGTTGAGAATTTGAAGGCCGATGTAACTTTGCTGTTGCTCACTTGCGGGCGAAAATCTCCGTAGATGATGATGAAGAAGAATACATGATGGTGCGTCGAGTGAAGTATTTCACTTGATTGACAATAATTGTAGGATGAGTCCATGTTGTGTCTTAGGATACTTCTGATGACACTACCTCCGGTATCAGTCACACCAGACCTACAGACAATGCTGCAACCTTCGCAGAGGATTCAAGTCCTGTTGCACGTCACCATGTCAACACAATGTACATCCATACTAATTTGAGAGAGGTGGAGTAATCCCATGTCCCATTTGGAACCACTCCGTCTGAACTATAACATATTTGCTGTTGTCTAGAAAAGGAATCTGTGAGAAACGCTTGCAATTATCTAATACGACAAGAGCGCTGGCAATAGCCACAATACAGTATGACTTATTACATCTTCTGAAACACTCATCAAACTGCTTTTTCAGTTAAAGAAAATTGTAAATTACAGAGAAAACGATCATACCAAGAACATGTTTACAAACAAATGACTACAGCTTATGCAATTGTTGCCCATAGTAACTACCAACTTAAAACAAAAGAATAAAGATTTCAAAGCCCTAACGATCTTTAAAGATGGCATTGCCTCACCCTTCTGTACCTATTCGTTTTAAACGTACATTTAAAACAATATATGAAACTATCTGTGTAAACCGTAGTTTTAGTGTGCAACAATTTCGTTTCATACCATTAGATCATAATGATCCTAAATATCAAGTTTGGTATTGAGAGAACGTAAGCTTTCACGGCCGGAGTCCATAATACAATTGGTTGTTTCCGGGCTGTTTTGCCGTGGTCTGTTGGAGTAAGAACCAAACGTTTCGTCCACAACTACGGCAGACATTATCAGTGGCGCGGTCGAAGCTTTCTTGCAGAGAGTTTGGCTGCGTCTGAAGCGTTCAGTTTTTTTGGGGTGTGTGGCACCGGCTCCGCCACACCCGGTGGCGATCATCCGAAAGGGATCTACGTCGCCTCCCCTACCATGTACTAAGCTAAACTAAAGTGATGGGTAGGAAAGGTGGTAAGTGGTGTCCGGTACCGCCGAAGCAACCCGGAAGTTAGTGGGTGAATACTAAATAGGCGTCCGCATACAAGAGAGTATATGGACGGAGTGGGGAGTTAGGTACTGGCCATGGCCGTGGCCATGACCAGGGACCTATTGTTAGCGGAGGATTTTCATGCTCATGCAGGACGGAGCTATGCGGGGGTGTCATGCTAAATATAAACTGTTGGGATACCTTACCATAATTTAGGGTTCAGCTGGAGAGGGAGCTGACTTAGCGATGTTCCTCGACGTATTGCCGTTGGTCCTGTAACAAATAGATGGGCAGGGGGGAAGAGTGTACAATTGGAGGTTAATAAATATTTCCCTTGTCATTTATTATATATACATTTTATAATTCTTTTCCGTATTTTTTTCTCTCTTTTTTTTACTTTCGCCTTTTTTATTATTTTTTATGTTTTATTATTATTAATTTTTTTACATTTACAATATAACATATGTACAAATATTAGTATCTGCAAGTTGTTATCCGGTCGGGTCCCTGGAGTTCGCCTGGTCGTCATCTGATGGGGATGTCCGTCGTCCCCGGGCCGCCTAGGGAGGGGAGTGACATCCTACCCGGGTCTTCCGGAATGCTGCTGTATGTGTTGTGGCTATGGTGGGACAAGTTGGTGGAGGTAATCAATAAAATGGTGTTCATATCTGTGCTGTGACGGTTTAAAGGAATGCTTCTGTCGAATAGCTATAGTGGTCTCTTGTGTTTGTCTATGGTTGTGTGGTATTTACCAATGTTGTTGATGAGTGGATTGTGGTGGTTGTGTGCAGATTTGTACATGTTATCGGCGAGTTTTTTGATAAACTGATCAATTGTGTACATATGGAGCTCGTCGTGCAGTAAGTCCAATGGGACTGATCTCGGGACTTTTGTGGCTATTCTAAGACATTTATTTTGGACTAGTTGCAGTTTCGCTATATGGCTCCTTGCGCAGGGTCCCCAGGCTGGGGCAGCGTATGTCATTATGGGTCTTATCAGGGTTTTGTATAGTGTTAGCCCCATTTGCTTGCTTAGGGCGCTCTTGTAGTTAAGGATGGGGTACAGCGCTCCCAGCTGTTGTATAGCCCTGCGTTTCACTTCGGTGGTGTGTTCTGCAAATGTGAGCTTTGAGTCCAAGGTGACTCCGAGGTATCTGGCCTGGTTTCTCCAGTTTATTGTCTCTCCGTGGAGCATCAGCGGTGTTGACCGTTTAGCGTGTTTTCTTCGCTTCGTAAATAGGACTGCCTGTGTTTTTGGAGGATTGACTTTGATTCTCCATTTGGATAACCAGGGTTCTAGTTCTGTTAGGGAAGTCTGTAGTCTGCGACAGACAACTTCTGGTTTCCATGACTGTGCCAGTAGGGCGGTGTCGTCGGCGTAAATGGAGAGCTGTGTGTTGGCGTTCCTGGGGATGTCGTTAATATATAGGTTAAAGAGGGTCGGTCCCAGCAGACTTCATTGTGGGACTCCGGTAGTTAATTTATGCGGTTCTGAACACTGTTCCCTTACAGAGACTGTAACTGATCTACCAGTAAGATAGTGGGCAACTAGTCTGATTATGGTGTCGTTAAATTTCAGATTTTTACGTTTTCTGGCGAGGCCTGCGTGATAAACCGTGTCAAAAGCCCGTTCTACGTCTAGAAATACCACGCCGGGGACCTTTGGTCGTTAAACCCTTTTGTAATGTATTCGACGGTTCTTGTAAGTTGTAGGGTCGTTGAATGTTCCGCGCGGAAGCCAAATTGCTCGTTGATTAGTATTTTATGCTTTTTTATGTGGGAGACTATCCTTTTTAAAATGAACTTTTCTGCGACTTTACTGATTGTGTTTAGTAGACTTATGGGTCTGTACTTTTTAGGATCCGCTAGGTCCTTGCTTGGCTTTGGGAACATGAGTACATTGGCCTGTTTCCAGCATAGGGGGAAGTACCCGTTTTCGAGACAGAAGTTGCATATATAACTGATGAGTCCAATAGCTTTGGGGGTAAGACGTTTGTCTACCAAAATTGGTATTGGTCGGGTCCGGGCGCTTTCTGGACATTTAAGTGATCAATGATCCATTTTATCTCCCCTGGGTTTGTCCTTCTACATTTATCATGTGCTGGTTTTTCAAGACTATACTTCATGTCCTGTTCTAGATGAACATAGAACCTCCGGTCCGGGTGGCCCGGGTTGGGGGTGCATATCTTTTCTAGGGTGTCCGCCAGGGTTTTTGCTTTTCCGGCGTTGCTTTCGGCCTAGCATTGCCGTTCTTCCATTAACAGGGGGGTATGTTTATGGGTTGTCGTTTTAGGTCCCTTACCATGTGCCATACTCTGGCGTTACCCGGCTGTAGCTTGGCAAGCGTGTGGTCCCTTTGTTGCTGGGCCTGCGCATTAAGTCTGGTTTTTATGGCACTGTTGAGGGTTGTCATGTTTACATTGTGTTCTAAGTTGCGTGTGCGCTGCCATCTTCATCTTTCATGGTGTCTTTCATGAATTAGGGCAAGTACATCGGGCGTGTAAGATAAGGCGTGTTTCTGGGGGGCTTTATTGGGCACTGTCGCTTTCATGGCCACCTGGATGGCTTCTTCGAGGAGTGCTGCAGCTCGATCTACCGCAGGTTGACTTTCTGGTGCCACGGGTTCAGCTAGTTGTTTGTCTAAAGTGTCTGCGAATACGTCCCAGTTTGCACGATTGAAGTTCAGTCTGATCGGTGGTGGTATAAACTTTGGTGGTTAGTCGATATCTATTTGGACTGCATGGTGATCTGATGCTAGCGCGTCTATTAAATTAATACTGTAATTGAAGGTAATGCTTTTAATTAGGGCGATGTCTAGGGTGGACGGTGCATGATGCGCCTGTTGTGGTATGTATGTTGGTTCCCCGGAGTGATCAATGATGTATGTGTTGTTGTTCATGTGTGTATAAAGGTTGTGGACTTCAGCGCTCGTATTTGGCCAGCCCCAGGTGGGGTGCTTCACATTTAGGTCGCCTGTAGCTAACATGGTGTTATCGAGTTGTAGGATTGTATCAATGTCTGACGTTACAAGTTTGTTCGGAGAGCAGTAGATGCTAGCCAGTGTGACTTTGTTGTTATATATATGTAGTGATATTGCGGTTGACTCTAAGGCATTCAGGGGGGGTATGTGAATATGATTGTGTTGGAGGTTTTCTTCGACCACTATCGCTGTCCCCCCATGTGCTTTGCCGTCTGGTCTGTCGTTTCTGTAAATATGATAGCCTGGGATGCGAAAGCGAGTTTTGGGCGTGAAAAAGGTTTCGTTTAGTAGCGCAACTCCGATATTATTTTGGTAGAGGTACTGCTTGAGTTCATTAAGATTGCTTCTGGCCCCGGGTATGTTCCAGTAGAGGATTTTGTGCTTTGTGTGTGTGGATGGTGTCTGCGTGTGTGTGCCATTGTTACTGACGGTGGGGCGGGATAGATGGTTTAGCTGTATGTTTTATCGCCTATTTCGGCTTCCTCGTGGCTGACGGTGCTCGTCGGGTGAACCCAGTGCTGCTGTCATTTTGGCGAACTCAGTCACGAAGTTAATCTGGTGGAGTTGGGCATCTGTGTCATTGAGGTAGCTTGCTCGGTTACAGTAAAGGCTGTCCCAGGCTTTCATTAGGGTGTCGTAGCCTCTCATATAACTTTAGTTCCCCAGTAGAAACAGTTGGAACTTTGTGTCTCCGTCTATTTGGAGAGAGTCTTTGCCTTGTGGTGATCGGCAGAAGTGCAGTGGTCTGTTGGTCTTGTGCTTGTTGATAAGCCTGTCGTTGAGGTCTGTTATGTCCTCATCCTCCATTCTTGCTGGAGAGGGAGCCGTTTTGGGCGATGTTGTGGCTTCACTGACCCCAGTAGGCGCTGGGATGGCTCTTTCTTCTTCTGTTTGCCTTGTGCGCGGATCTCGGTTGCCTGAGTCGCGCTATTTGTACTGGTAGTTGGGGGGCGGCGCCTGGGTAGTCCGGCAATGGTGTCCTGTGATTGGTTCGTGTCATTTTTGGTGGTTAAATGGCGTTTCCTGTTTTCGAGAACAGGATGCCAGTTCCTATTTAGTTTTAAGGCTTCTTCCTTTCTGTTGAAATTATTAGGATGTTTGTAAATTTCGATGGCCTCCCGCTGAAGTCGTGTGTGGTAATGTTATGTGGTAGAAAGAATGCTGGTGTCCTGGAACTGTATCACATGCTCGCCTTCTGCCTAAACCGCATGTTCGGCGACTGCGGACTTATCTGTGTGGCCCAGACGGCAGTGGCTCCTATGTTCCTTGATTCTGGTGTTGACACTGCGTTGTGTTGTTCCGATGTATACCACGCCGCAAGAACAGGGAATGCGATATACACCGGCTGAGGACAGAGGTTCCCGAAGATCTTTCGCTGAGCGTATTAAATGGTTCAATTTCCTAGTGTGTTTGAAGACGGTTTTTATATTGTGACGTTGTAATATCCCTTCTATCCGGTCATAGGTTGTTGGACAACCAAAAGTAAGTTGATGGAAATTAATCATTTCTCCACACTAGCCGTACACAGGCTAAGATCTTTGATGGATAGAGTCAACATGAAAAATTCAATGCCATGGCCGGGATTTGAACCACGGATCTCCTGGTTTCCGTCCAGTCGCTCTTAATCTTTGAGCTACCATGGCCAACGTGCCGTCTGGCATTAAATATTCCATCTGACTCATATATTTCCCCCATATATTGCGAGAGCTCCTTGTGGTCTACCGGGGAAATATATGAGTCAGATGGAATATTTAATGTCGGACGGCACGTTGGCCATGGTAGCTCAAAGGTTAAGAGCGACTGGACGGAAACCAGGAGATCCGTGGTTCAAATCCCGGCCATGGCATTGAATTTTTCATGTTGACTCTATCCATCAAAGATCTTAGCCTGTGTACGGCTAGTGTGGAGAAATGATTAATTTCCATCAATTAACTGAAATAATAAAAGTTAAATGATGAAGCCTGGGACTCAAGTACTTACAATAGTAAGTCGCCACAAACGGTGTATCTCGGATGCGAGAGCCCCTAGTGGTCTACCGGGGAAATATATGAGTCAGATGGAATATTTAATGTCAGACGGCACGTTGGCCATGGTAGCTCAAAGGTTAAGAGCGACTGGACGGAAACCAGGAGATCCGTGGTTCAAATCCCGGCCATGGCATTGAATTTTTCATGTTGACTCTATCCATCCAACCAAAAGTAAGTTTTACAGGTTACAACTTGGTAGCAAATCATACAGGCAGTTTTGATGTACAGGATATGTTTCCACACTGGGCCATGCAACTAAAGCCATTGTATTTGTGTTTTATAATATATATTTTGTTTGCCGCATACATTTTTGTGAGTAGTTTGCGTTACCAAATAGAAAACGAATAAACTGTTGACGAGAAGAAAAGCCCTAGGTACTATATGAAATAATGTAGTAAAATACAGTAAACATTGTTTGTTGAACTTCCTACCTGGGTGATTTGATATGGTGGATAAATATAATTTTAAAATATATAAATGCAAATGTATTTTAACAATAGCTAAAGCTGTACAAGGTTACGCAAAGTGTTAATTAATTCTTCATGAATAAGACATCTCAATTTTTAAATATTAAATAATGCTATGTCCTTTATGCTTATTTAAATCCATTATTGTAATATCTTGAAAGAGGGCATTCTGATAATGTTGTTAATATTTACTCTGATGAATCTCTGTTGTTCTCTGATCACTTTTACTTAATAAATATGTATTATTCAGTGTTGTGTTGAAGAAATAAACCAGACAATTTCTTGATGAAAGAATCTGTGATTATTGTAGCAAAAATGAACACTTCATAATTACTTTCTGGAAGATGCCAAAGGAGTAAAGGTTACAAATTTTATAGTTACAATTTGAGGATGGATTAGTGTTCATAATCATTGGGTAGTAAATATATATATATATATATATATATATATATATATATATATATATATATATATGTGTGTGTGTGTGTTTGTGTGTGTGTGTGTGTGTGTGTGTGTCTGTGTGTGTAAATATGTACACAAAATATAAAAAATATGCATTATACTATGGAATATAAAATGAACAGCAATTAAATATATCATTCATTTTGTGGTAAATCACTTTTCAATATGTGTAAGAGATCTAGTCCATGCCACAATTAGAATACAGCCTTAAGATCATAGTGAGCCACAGTGTTCTTTGGTTTTTAGGTTTAACTCAGATTAGGTTAGAGTGGGTGTATTGGACTTAAATTGGTTAAAAGGAAATCTGTTCATCGCAGCATCCTCGAAGATTTGGATTCAATGCTTTTTTCAATCATCTTTTACAATGTTTTCACCCCTTCTCACATTCCATCTCATGGAAGCTAATCTTGGACTTTAATGATGGATGGAGTGTTACTGTTCATCGGAATGTTCCTGAAAACTGAAAATTCTATATTAGTATTGGAAATTTTTTATTATTTGTAATGTCACAGCTTTCTGCCCCTAAAATCTTGTTTTCCTTTTTTTTAAATCTATATATACTGAGTTTGGTTGATATCATTTCAGGTGTTTCAGTCATGCTACTACACATGACCAGAGAGAAATTACCTTGTAGTTGACACTTTGCTGCATTCTAACAGCTGGAAGCAGCTTGTGAATCTGCTAGCCAGTTGCATCACAAGGATGTATTATCATCATAGGCATGACAATCAATGTTGCAATAGTCATGGGTTAAGCGAAGTTTAGACACATATTCACCTATATGTACTTATTTTATTTTATTTGCTTGCAAGCACTTCATTTAGAGAAGTGTTTGGGGGATTCATACACAGATTCTCTAAAGGTTTAATCATTCTAAATGTTAAATTATATTAAAAACTTACCTGTTCTATATAGTCTGTGGATGTTGGTCCTGCTGCTGCATATTTACCATATTTATTAGCAGACCGAGAGTAAATATGCCAAGGTATACTCAGACAGCATGAAGTCAATCACAAGATAATTTCGCATCAATAATACATACACACATACAGATAGAGTAGTTGTAATTTATAATAACAACATACTTGGCTTTACATATTGCGACTTTGTGGGTTCGTGAAATAAAAAGTCCAATTACACAAACTCAACAAAGTTCTTCATTTCCACCGGCTTACAGTTTAACACTTGCCAGTTACACAGAATTACGTAAGGCACACAATTACAGTTCACCAGTTCGTCCGTTAAAGTTCCACTGTACGCCCACAATTACGTAAATTCTTCCGTTGCACGCACGCAGTCTTCTTGTCTGTCCGCTAGCTCCTCAAGCACTGACGAACACCTCTTGCACGACGTGTTGCTTATATAGGGTCCGCTTGCCGATCTGGAAGGTTCTCGATTAGATGAAATATCCCATAAGTTCGAGAACACAGGTGGAACAGAAAGAGACGGCGCAGTGATGTTTTTTGTCCCAGCCATCCCTTGTCACCACTATAAGACAAACGAGGGGGGGGGCGTGGCTAACGCTGACCTCACCTGCTTGCCCGCTCTCAGCTGGTTCTACAGGGTGTTCCAACGATCGGGTGACACTGCTCCCTCCTCAAAGCTGGTCGTCCCGAACAGCACCATCGTAGCGTGCCAGGCGATCCAGGTGTACCACCAACATCTTCCCGCGGGGAACCTTCTGGATGCGGTAGACCACGTCGTTAATCCTCTTCACCACCCGGTACGGTCCTTGCCATGGCTGCCGGAGCTTCGGGCAGCGTCCCTTGGTCCGGGTAGGATGGTACAACCAGACCAGGTCACCTTGCTGGAACACTTGGCTGTTGGCTTGCCTGTCATACCTGGTATTCATGCGGTCGCTCGCCTTCTGGATGTTCTGGCGAGCCATCTCGTGCATGTCGTGGAGATGGTCCACCAAGTTCTCCACATACTCGGTCGCTGGCTGTTTCGCTTCCGGAAGGCTTCCAAAAGCCAGGTCACAAGGGAGGCGTAACTCTCGGCCGAACATTAAGCTGGCTGGCGTCATCCCAGTTGTGTCGTGTGTAGACGAGCGGTAGGCCAGCAAGAACAGTGGCACCTTGACGTCCCAGTCTCGCTGATGGCTGGCCACGAACTTCCTCAGGTGTTCCTCTAAGGTATTGATGTACCTTTCGACCATGCCATCCGATTGGGGATGTAGAGGCGTAGTGCGAGTCTTGTACACCCCAAGCCTTTGTAGTGCCTCCTTCATTAGGTTGGACTCAAAGTTGGCACCCTGGTCACTGTGTAGCTCTAACGGCACCCCAAATCGACAGAATACTTGCTCCACGAGGCAGTCTGTGATTGTCCTTGCCTCTTGGTTTGGGATGGCATACACCTCCGGCCAGTTGGTGAAGTAGTCCACGACCACCATTAGGTACTTGTTTCCTCGGTCGGAAACTGGAAACGGTCCAGCAATGTCAACGGCGATCCGTTCGAATGGCACCCCGACGTTGTACTGCTGCATGCGACCCCGGCTCCTAGTCTGGGGGCCACGACTCGCCGCGCACACGTGACACTGACGGCACCATCTCTCAGCATCTGCTCGGAGCCTCAGCCAGTAGTAGCGCTGCCGTAGTTTGTCAATCGTTCGGTTCGCTCCCAGGTGTCCTCCTGAAGTACCAGCGTGCACTTCTTCCAAGACTTCCGGTACCTTACTCCGGGGAAGTACCAACTGTTCTCTCTGCGTCTTCCCATCGGGTGAGTCCCATACCCGGAACAGCACTCCCTCTCTGGTCTTCAGCGAGTGCCATTGGGCCCAGTACGACTTGTAGGTGGCGCTCCTCGGTGCGATGTCCTCCCAGGTTGGCCTCGTCTCTGCTTCCACTTCCCTGAGTGGTCCCAAGTCTGCGTCCGCCAGCTGCTCCCTCCTCAGGCCTGCGCTATCCCAGCCATCCGCAGGCACTGCCGTGACTACTCGGACTGCTGCGGCACGCTCCTTCTCCTCCACTCTTGTGCACTGGCCGCACTCTTCTGGACAGGGTGCTCGGGAGATGGCGTCAGCGTTACCGTGGCTCTTCCCTCTGCGGTGCTCCGAGGTGAAGTCGTACTCCTGCAGCCTCTGGACCCAACCTGCTGTCTGGCCTTCTGGTCGCTCCGTCACCATCACCTCGCTCCTCGCGGGAACAACTACATCTTTGTTCAAGACGACCCTGTAGATTCCAAAGTGCTCTTCGGGCTGACGGAGTATAACCTCTTCTCCGTTGAGCCGTAGGTCCTTCCTGCCGAAGTCGACCGTCGCCTCGTGGCTCCTGAGGGCATCCAGTCCCAGAATCACCTCCTCATCCACCTTCGCGACGAACACCCACAGACGCACGGCACTCCGCCCCAAGGTCATCTCCAGCAGGGCCTCCTTCTCCACAGGCAAGGTGTCGCCCGATGCCGTGACAAGCTCGTATGGTCGGCTTGGCTTCCTCGTCGGCAAACCCTTCGCCACGTCAGGTCTGATGATGGTCACGGCTACCCCAGTGTCCACCAGCACGCGGCACGGCTTCCCTCTCACCCAACCGTCCGCGATGATGCCATCATCCATACGCCGGCTGACGGCGCGCAGTGTCACTCGAGGGGATGGTGGCAATCGCGCCGACGTGCCCCTCTCCACGCCGGGCCTTACTCGTCCTTCCAGCTGCTCCTCCTGGTGTGGGCAGTCTCTCTGCAGGTGTCCGGACTGTGCACACCCCCAACACAGGCCACTAGGTGTTCGCCGGCGTCCCTCAGCTGGTCTTCTGTCTCCGGCGTAGCGGACACTCCTCGTTCTCGACGTCGGGATAGATGTTACTTTGGCCGCCTCCATCCTTAATGCCGCTGTCAGCGCCTCGTGGATGGTTGTATATTCGCCGAGCATTAGGCGCTGACAAATCTCCGTGTCACGTACCCCATCGACAAAATTGTAGGCGGCTTCCCGGGACACGAACTCCAGTGGCAGGTCAACCAAGGCCTTGCTAGCCAGCTGCTCAATCACTATGGCGAACTCCTGCAGCGTCTCCCCCGGCTGCTGTGACCTTGCATTTAGCTGGCTGCGGTATGCTGCGGCTAATCGGTGGTTCCCGAAGCGATTCTCCAAGGCCTCCCAGATGTCCTTGGGCTCCGCCGTTGTCTGCACCGCGTTAAGGACTTCCGCGGCCCGTCCCAGCAGGCTGGCTATTAACTGTGTGGCCTCCACCGGTGACCATCTGTTGTGCTTGGCCACTGTGTCGAACTGGCGGCGGAAAACCTCAAAAGTTAACGCGCCGTCATATTTCGGAGGTTTGACGCGCGCCGATGTCGTGTCGCGTCCCGGTGCGTCAGCCTTCAAATCCTTCAACCTCCTGCCGACGACGTCCTCCACCATGGCGTTCCGGGACTTGACCCTGCTGTCGGCCTTCCCTTCCAGGTCGTTAACGCGGCTCGCCAAGTCCTCGACGCGCTCGTCCACTTGGCCCATCCGCTTGCCCAGCTCCGTCACGTCATCCGTCACGCCGGCCAACTGTTCTTCAAATGTGGCGGCGAGAGCCTAATTCGCCACCCTCATTTCCGTGGTCAGTTCGGCCATTTTTGCTGTCATTGTCGTGGCCAAGTTGTTGTTGGCCGTTTTCATTTGTTTCAGCTCTGCGGCCAGGTTGTTATTTGAAGTCTCCAGCTTCGCGCCCAGGCTGTTATTTGCCGCTTCCGTTTTTGCAGCGAGGAATTCATTTGCCGTCTTCATTTCCTTCAACTCTGCGGCCAAGTTGTTATTTGCCGCCTCCGACTTCGCTGTTAATTCGTTCATCTTCTGCAAAAGCATTTCCAATGCCGATTCCATGGCCATAATGTTAGGTGATGTTGTCCCGCTTCCTGACACCATGTGACTTTGTGGGTTCGTGAAATAAAAAGTCCAATTACACAAACTCAACAATGTTCTTTATTTCCACCCACTTACAGTTTAACACTTGCCAATTACACAGAATTACGTAATGCACACAATTACAGTTCACCAGTTCGTCCGTTAAAGTTCCACCGTACGCTCACAATTACGTAAATTCTTCCGTTGCACGCACGCAGTCTTCTTGTCCGTCCGCTAGCTCGTCAAGCACTGACTAACTCCTCTTGCACGACGTGTTGCTTATATAGGGTCCGCTTGCCGATCTGGAAGGTTCTCGATTAGATGAAATATCCCGTAAGTTCGAGAACACAGGTGGAACAGAAAGAGACGTAGTGATGTTTTTTGTCCCAGCCATCCCTTGTCACCACTATAAGACAAACGAGGGGGGGGCGTGGCTAACGCCGACCTCCCCTGCTTTCCCGCTCTCAGCTGGTGCTATAGGGTGTTCCAACGATCGGATGACAATATATATGGGTATGCATGCATTAGACAGATCACAGTATCATTAAAACAACAGAAAGTGAGACATATATCAAATTTTTCATTGTACCTAATCTAGGAATGCAAAGCAGCCATCAATAGGTATTGCTTCCACCTTAAACAGGATTTTTCAGTGCACGGCTGACAAGTGTTTTGTATTACAAAAGAGAATCATACATTTTGTTTTCATAATTGGGTCCTAACATTCATGCAGTACCTTATGTGGAACATAAAACTTTTTTTTTTTTTTTTTTTTACGTCCAACGTTAAGCCATATCGGACAATGAATGGATTGGATGAAATGATGCTCAAATGAGTCCGGGGTCCATGGAGCTTAGAGTTACCCGACATTCTTCTTGCAGCATAAGGGAAAACCCCGTAAAAACCTTATCCAGTTAACTCACCCTGACCGAGATTCGAATATATAGGTATATGTATTCCTGAGCTATTTTGCAGGTAATTATATCAACTTCACAATAAATCTAGCTGTGCATGGCCACAGTATGAGGAATGCAGGTGATTTGCACGGAGCAGAAAATCTGTTCTAAAATGGATGTTACTATTCCACAATAAGCATTTATAAGAACTTTCCATGTTATCTAAAACTACTACATAATCCTAATCAAAATTAGTTCTTCAAGAAAGTTTAGTCATTTATATAAATTTCATGCTGATATACTATAAAGGAATTTTTTACTGAGTTGTTGAATATGTGGATATTCATTTCACGGATGCAACTGTCAATCATCATGATATCATCACTGCCAGTATGCCAGAATTTCATCCTACAGGAATTCCTTTATACGTCACTAAATCTATAGAAATGAAGCCACCACTTTTAAGAACAATTACAAACTTTTCATCTGGACCGAGTTTGAACCCATGACCTTGTGATCAGTAGGCAGACCAGTGCAAAAGTGACTGAGCCATACAGATTGATATTTTTTGTTGTTACACTAATGCATTTTGCAAGGTTTACTCTTGAAAATGTGTTGGTTCACAAATTCTTAATTTCTTACTTAATGCAAGATGCAGCGGAAAATGAGCATGTTTGGTTTTCGGTAATGATAATCAAATTTTTCAACTTTAGTTGCTGTGTCATGAGCTTGAAATCCCCTTTCTTTTACATGAACTAGAGAAGGAAGGAAAATGTAATGATGCAGAACTTGGGCTACTAACTCTTTCTGCTGCAACTATGCCATTCTTGCACTCTAATTGTACAAGCTTGGGGATGAAGGGTTCTAAGTGGGGAACGGTCATAAATGAAAAGTAAATCCTACTTTCCCTTTTACCCTTCTCCTCTTTCTTCATCATGTTGTCTCCTTATACAAAATACAGTAACTTCAAAAGAAAAAGAAAAATCACAAACATTTCACAATATTAAGCTATAATTAATCGCAACTCAGCTTTTAAAATGATAGAGGAACTTTTCTCTTGAGCTGTGATAGTCAGAAATGTCAAGACTAAAACCTTCCACATTGTGTGAGGCTAAGATTTTGAAATATTTGTATGGTATATGGTAAGTAAACCAATAGGACTTTATTTAATCTGCTTTTGAATTGTTTATTATCCAGTGACTTTATTTTCTGTGGTAATTTATTATATAAATAAATTCCCCTATGGGCAATGCTGTTGAGGCTTTTATTAATCCTGTGGGAATTTAAAGGCAAATTATTTGCATTTCTGGTGATGTCTAAATACAAATTAGAATTGTTTAAAAATATCTTGCATTCTGATGGACAAAGCACATTGTTTCTAAGATATACACAGGAGCAACAGGTAATATTTTAGCAAAAGAAGAAGATAGAGTGCAGTTTTGAGGCATATGCAACACCTTCTTTTCCCATATCTACCGATCGATTGAAATAATGAGTTTATTTATAGTGTATGAGAACTATCCACACTGTATGCAAAAGTGGTCTTCCCTTTCCAGGGAAATTTTCTTAGAGTGGTGATTCCAAAATGAAAAGAAATCTGGGGAACAGAAAGTCACAGGTGAAATTTACGAGGCAAAAGTATGCAAAAGAATTTACACATAACATGTAGTATATTTTTGGATGTTTAGAACTTGGAAACCAAATCAACATTTTTGCAGAAAAAAGGGATAGTGCATCTCAGCAGCTATACTTTCTGCCATGCAGCACAATGGTAAGTGATTGCCGGAAAGTGAGCAACTGTCTTTCAGGCCAAGCTTCAGGGCATTTGACGGTTAACCATAACATTCATTTTGTGGATTCTCATAACACAGAACACACCCGGAACATAGAATGAGCCTGGACAGAAGAGTAGTTCAAAGTTTCCCAGTATAATCATAAAAAGTATACTACAGCAGCAAATCTTGGACAATTTATATTCATGTTGGAATACCCAGTCCAAAGCAATCAACTCTGTTCAAGTCAGCTGCTGAACTGTACACCTCATGCCATTTGTTAAAGGAAAACTATATAAATTTTCACTTTCAAAAAGGACAGTAGGACTGTTATATTCTAAGTAAGATTTCTATATGCACTGCCTGGTAGTAGTAATTGCATATTACTAAATTATAGATGAGTGGTATTTATTACACATCAGCTTCACTTACATACCTATATTGAGGATATGTTTCATGAACTATCGCTCGCATCATTGGCCCTAATGCGAATAAAGCTTGATCCAGTGGTCTGAGTAGTTCTGGAGTTGCTGCAGCCATCTGTTGCTTTTGTGATGAATTTAAATGTGGGGTTGTCTTATGGTGACATTTCGAAGTTCATTAGTTGGTTTTTATATTTTTCTAAGTATATTCCCTCCCATATCATGAGTTCACTATGTTTTTGTATGTATTTTTTTAAATTTGGTGCTATCTTCAATTTTATGATTTTCATACCATAAATGAGCTGCTATTGCAGACTTGTCAATGTTAAGGTATCTTAAGTGCCTATAATGTTATTTATTTCTAGTGCCTATATTTCTTTTTGTCCTCCATATGTAAACAAAAAGAGACATAGGCACTAGAAAGAAAGAAAATTTGGGCACTTAAGCCACAAACATATTGGTAAGTCCACCATAGCAGCTAATTTCTGATCTGAAAATCATGAAGTTGAAGATAGCACCAAATTACTAAAATAGGTACAAAAACAGGGAACTCAAACTCATCATCTGGGAGAAAATATACCTAGAAAAACATTAAACCCAACTAATGAACTTTGAAATACCAACAGAAGACAGCCCCACATTTAATTTCATCACAAAATCAACAGATGGCAGCAGCAAAACCAGAACTACCCACACCACTGGATCAAGCTTTAGTCGCACTAGAGCCAACGATGCCAACGATAATTCACAAAACATGTCCTCAATATAAGTACATAAGTGAAGCTGATGTGTAATAAATACGGCTCATTTACAATTCAATAATTATTTCACTTCACTGTGGTGTTCCATACAGTTAAATTTCTATATAGTAATTGCATAGTCACTGCACCTAGAATCATTCCATGAGTAATGAATTTGCATATTACGGTTATTAAATTTCTGCAAATATTATGTAGCTTCCATACTGTTATGCCCAGGTGTCACATATTGAAAAGGTCCATATTTGGAAAAGCAATGTTTAATGTGATCATTTCATATTTTTCTATCAATTGATAGTACAATATCTCAAGCACTAAAATAAGCTGATGCACATACAACACTAAGTTAACCTAAAGTTAAAATTCTATAACATGGACCATATTATCTGGTCACACACACACACACACACACACACACACACACACACACACACACACACACACACACACACACACACACACACACACACACACACACACACACACACACACACACACACACACACACACACACACACACACACACACACACACACACACACACACACACACACACACACACACATACACACTAGCTTCAGCTCATTTTCGATAACACAGGATCATGCCATTCCATTTATACACATACATTCACTAACTTAGGTATCATAACCTAACTAGGGCTTAATTTCAATATCACTGGAACGTGTCATCCCATTCATTCACAGACCCTAACCTAGACATTGAAAAATAAACACAAACTAAGTTTAGATTTACAAGAGCCTATCAGACATTGAAGGTTGCTTGGCTGCTAAGTAATAAGAGAAAAGATCAAGTGCTCAGAATACTATTGCAGAAAAGTAAAAATATCATTATAAAACTTCTAAAATTTATATTAAAGTTAAAGATAGAGTACAAAAACTACACAAACCCTGTTCAAATTAATTTAATGTTTTCTGTAGATGAGAAATAATTTTTCAGTCCACACATTGCTTTCGTCAGTGACTGGAGGGTCATATATATGTGTAACACATTATACTATACAGCAATTTGAAGATGTACACCAATGGTTTCAGCATCTTCTGTTATCCAGGAAACCAAAGTTTTTCTTTAGAAATGCCAATGATTTTGCAATTATTGTATAGTAAATGCACTAAAACACTATTTATGTGCATAAAATATTGTTCAAAATATTACTTATAAATAACCACCATCACAATGCAAAATAAAATCATAGCAGTATCTGCAGAAAATTTTATCATAAAAATAACCGTTGACTGCCAAACAAAATTTTCAAACTCATTCTCAGGAAAAAAGCTCTATTGATTGTATTCCATTTGTTTTTTTCAGCTGGCCTGTTGTCTTAATGGTAAACAAAGAATAATAATTGTAATTAGCAGTTCAGAAAAGGATTAAGGTACTTAATAAT
Organism: Mantis religiosa; assembly: GCA_030765055.1. Taxonomy (NCBI): domain Eukaryota; kingdom Metazoa; phylum Arthropoda; class Insecta; order Mantodea; family Mantidae; genus Mantis; species Mantis religiosa. The sequence continues at coordinate 107 of JAUKNK010000079.1, read as the reverse complement.
ATACAAAGCACCCAATGGGCAAAATTAGAATAAACTATAGAGAAACATACATATGACTGTTAAAGAGAAAGTTGAGTCAATAATATTTCTGTGTCCAAGTTTCTAAG
>JAUKNK010000078.1:635000-840000 GCA_030765055.1 Mantis religiosa | reverse complement strand
GTGATGCAAAACTTAATTTCTATAATAAGTTCCAAGTTTCCCGAAATTCATCACAAAGTGATCTCTCTTAATGTGAGGACAAGAATCTTCATTAGGATTAGGCACTTAAACAAAAGAGCGAAGGCAGAAATGATCAGGAAACTTGCAGCAAAGAAAAATCTTCAATGGGTTGCTTCGTCATTTTCTTGAGCTACACTGAGTAAGTACATATGAATAAGTAACATGCTTTACACTCTTAATACAACTGCTAGAAAGAACCTTCATTATAATACACAAGTTGATGTTTATTTCTTCCGATTTTACACGTAGCAGAGCTTAAATAACACATACTGAGCGGCTAGTGTTTAACTCTCGCGGTTGAACTGTATTCTCAGTGACGTCATGCGCGTTAGCCAATGGCAGCGCGACTCTCCGGAATGGCCTACCTGAGTATTCTAGTTGCCTTGAGTTGCCTTGGCCTAGCACGAAGAAAAGTACTTACTTGAGTTGTGAGCCAACCGTATCATAAAACAAGGTTCTACTAGCAGAAATAGCAGTGGGAGGATTAACAGATATAGCTTCTTGTATATTGTCAGGTATGATATTTGTTTGTTCATTCGTTGGATAACAGCTGTGAGCAAAGTTCAGGAATATTGTACACGTTACACATTTATGGTGAAATAGCACTTTCATCATATTAGAATTTAGCTTCTTATTTACTATCCAAAGGGGATTTGCAGCTGAAATAGTTGAAAGTACAAAATGGTCAGTTGCTTTCTCAATGGGATTTTAAGACAACAAAGTAAGCTGCACTTAGAAAAGAAGAAGAAAAAGAAAATAGCTATGTGGAAAATATCAACAGTGTGAGGGAATATGCATCAATTAGAACGGCCATTCAATTTTGTAATAATTTTGGTTGACTGGTCTATGTCCAAAGTTCTACTTCAGGTTAGAATAATTACTGATGTTATATGTTTGGTAGTGGTGATAAAAAAGACATGTTTTTATATGGTGGTGGTAGTTAAAATTATTTGTGTTCATTTGTTGAGGTTGTTTTTTGTATGAAGTGTTCAAATGAACAAAACAGATTGTGTTAGTCTCATTGTCCTGGACGAGTTTCACAAATCGTGTTAGAACAAGTTTATTCTGACATGTACTTGTTTCAGTGAATTTTGGAACAACAAACTCTCAATTTTTTAAAATTAAAGTTTGCTATCCGCTGTAGCATAAAGCATTGTGACGTATTTAACTCTGTCCGCATTGCCGTCTCTGGTAGAGTTGTAATGGTCAGAGCCACATGGATTACGTCCATGAAGGTCAGGTACAACAGCTACTCTCGTATTTAACAAGTTTTTAGTGGATATGCGAAAGTTAACAAATGTAGAATATCTTGTTTTCCCAGACGCGATATAACAGTAATTGGTAAAAGTGTACTTTAACGGCGTAGCAATATGGCGGGCGTGACTTCATGGCTCGAGTGTTGCCAACATACAAAGCATGCTTTCGCGGTAAATACCAACACCACGTAGGCAAACTAGTGATACTGTAATACGTAAGGAAACCAAGCTTATCATGTGTTTCAAATGTGAAGGTGTTTGTCCTCGAGCGCTACTGCGTGAGCAACCAATCGGAGTTTTGTGGTGTTGTCGATTTGCATTCCCGCTAAGTGGTGTGTGAGGAGCGCTAACCTAATCAATCGTTAATTTTGTTGTTGTAATTTGTTTTAATTTACATTCTGCAACGTTAACTCATATCGGACGATGAACGGAATAGTAGAAATGATGCTCAAATGAGCCCAGGGTCCATGGAGCTTACACTTACCCAACATTTGTTTTTAGTATAAGGGGAAAGCCCAGAAAAAATCTTATCCAGGTAACTTACCCTGACCAACATTCAAACTCGAGACCTCTTGAACGTGAGGCAGACATGCTGCAACAATCTGTATTGAAATACTATTTGCGCTAAGACAAAACTTGAGATTTTGCCAAAACTGATCCATGTGGAAGGTAGAGAGTAATGTATCTAACATAACCATCAACACCCTATATTTCTAACTCAGTTTTTCTAATACAAATAAATAAAGCACTATTACCTGTATTACAACAATGCATCATGATGAATAGCATTATTAACGCTGTAATGAATAGCATTATTGGTTGTTATGTGTGCATGCACGTATATTTGTAATTACTCAGAACGGAAACATAAATGTTTGACATGACGTGATAAAAGAATTACTTTGAATAAGTCAAGGTGTTAAATTCGACCGATAGAAAACAGTAAACTTCCTGCTGCCTTAGCAGAACGTGTCTGGTCACATTATATCTTTGTTTATGAATGGTTCGTAATCTCTATTTACTCTAGAAACTTCAAAGTGGTTGGTGTGTAAGTATGGATATATACTTTTAATTACTCAGATATGAAATTTATACTCCTGACATGACGGGATAAAAGAATTACTTTGAATAAGTCAAGGTGTTAAATTTGAGAAAGAGCGAACATTTCATTTGCTTTTTTTTTTTTTTTTGAGTTTGATTTATGAGTCACTATGTTTACACTCAAACTTCACTTACTTGTTGTATAATTGAAACGTTCTCAAGATCATTCGATCTCATCCTCCGCTGTTTAGTGGCTAAATGTACATTCCTCTTCTTCCAGTGCTACAGAGCTCCAATCACTCTGCCATCTGGTGTTAGGGGCACTAAATTTTAATACTTCATTCAATGCCGGGATTTCAAAATTTATTACTTTATCAAGGTTTTTGGTTATTAATATTTTTTCCCAAATATCCAGTTCTATGGGTGTACTTAAAGATTTGAACAGTTTAATGTTGTGGCCAATGTTGTGGTTTTCTGTCCAAAAATGATGTGAAACTGCAGATTTTTCTGTTTGTTTCAACTTAATGTTATTCTGGTGTTCTTTTTGCCTGGTTAACAAGTTTCTCTTAGTTTTTCCTATGTAGCCTTTTTCACAGGTTTCACCATTAATCTGATAAATTCGTGATTTCAAATTGTTGGGGATTGTATTTTTCGGTGGTTTATTTAGCAGGTTCCTCAGACGGAATTTGTTTTGGGGTGCTAGTTTTAAGTTTAGTCTTTTGAAGATTCGTTCAAATTTTCTAAAAGCCCATGGATGTTAGGTGAATTTTCTATATTGCCAATTTGTGTTTTCAAGTGGTGTGAGAGTGGTATTTTTTGATATTATCTTTAGTTTTACCTTTCTCTTCATGTTCCTTATGATGGCTGGGTTGAATCCATTTAATACTGCTATCTCTTTTATGTGTTGTTCTTTCAAAAATTCCTCTTTACTCGGTGCAATGTTGAAATCAGGAATTTATCAGATAAATTGTGAAACCTGTGAAAATAGCTACATATGAATAACTAAGAGGAACTTGTTAACCAGGCAAAAATAACGCCAGAGGAACATTAAGTTGAAACAAACAGAAAAATCTACAGTTTCACACCATTTTTGGACAGAAAACCACAACATTGGCCACAACATTAAACTGTTAAAATCTTTACGTACACCCATAGAATTGGATATTTGGGAAAAAGTATTCATAAACAAAAACCATGATAAAATTATAAATTTTGAAATCCCGGCATCAAACGAAGTATTAAAACTTAGTGCCCCTAACTCGAGATGGCAGAGTGATTGGAGCTCCGTAGTAGTGGAAGAAGAGGAATGTACATTTAGTCACCAAACAGCTGAGGAAGAGATCGAATGATCTTGAAAACGTTTCAATTATACAAGTGAAGTTTGAGTGTAAACATAGTGACTCATAAATCATACTCAAAAATGAAGAATACTTCACTGTTAATAATGCTTCTGTTTTTAATATTTACTTCATTTTCTGTTAGCCTGTGGAACGCTGTATGCCTATGTTTATGAATGAATGCGGGATAAGAAGTGTTTATTTACTCTGTAGAGTTCAGATCTATATCATTCAGTTGCTCTTAGCACAACAGTAGAGTAAGAGTTCTGTGGTGCAGTGGCTTCTTGCGGTGAATTTAGTGGCAAGTCAAAAAGGTGGGTATTGCAAAGTCAGGCTCAAAGCATTATTTTTAAGAGGTACATGTTCTTCAAAAAATTGGGCAATCAGGAACATAGATATCAGCTTGATTTCAAAATTTCTCAACAGTTTGCTGCTGAAGCATGTGGTGTAGGTAAAGCAAGTGTGTCCCCCATTTGTGGGGAGGCAAGAACATTTGATCGCAGTGGTGTCCAGGTGTTTGTGTCGCCCAGGAAGCATGTTGGTCCTCCGAAGACGGTTGCAAATATAAATGAGCTTGACAAGCACATTGTAAGTTGAACTGTGTTGGAGTTTTATGACCAAGGTGAATTTCCAAATATACAGAAAAAGACTTACACTCTTAGAACCAACATTTCATACACTGGGTCAAAATCATCGACAGTCAGAATTTTGAGGGGATAATAGTTCAGGTACAGAAAGACAAATAATGGGTGTCAATTTTTAATGGAGAGGAGTGATATTTTTGCGGCAAGATTAAAATTCTTATGCAAATATATGAAACTAGACATTCTGGTGATGCAAGACCTACCTCTCACTTAGACGAGTCATGGGTAAATAAAAGTCACACTCAAAAGTCAATCTGGCAAGACTCCTCCTAAAAGGGTGACCTAAGGGTACCTGTTGGGAAAGGCGTCGGCTCATCATCTGCCATGCTGGATCTGCTAAGACTGGGTTCCTGCCAGAAAGCAAATGGATTTTTCTCTCCAAAAGTACCTGAGAAAATCAGGAAGAGATGACAGTTGATACATTTAAAGAATGGTTTCTTAACAGATTCCTAAATTATTTAGAAGAGGGAGGCGTTATAATGGATAATGCACCATATAATTTGGTTATTGCAAATAAAATACCAAATTCGGCCAGCAGAAAGAACAAAATTGTTCATTTGTTTTGAAAAAGGGGGGTTGAATTTTCAGAAACAGAAGCTAAAAATGAGTTATTGCAAAGAGTACTTCCGTTTAAAAACACAGAAAAAGTGCATCCGCTGGATCACCTTGCAATTGAAATGGGACACCAGGTAGTACACCTCTGACCTTACCACTGCCAATTTAATCCAATTCAGTTGGTGTGGGCTCAAATAGAAAGGAGGCTTGCAAACAGAAATAATACTTTTAAACTGACGGACGTTGAACGACTTTTTCACGAAGAAATTAACAAGATAACTCAAGAGGACTGGAAAAGCTGCATAAGGTATGCAGAACAACTTCAGGAAGACGATTTTAAGAAAGAAATAGCATGCGACGAGATTTTGGAACTTATAATCATAAATTTGTAAGACTCAGATGATGAAGACAGTTACAATGACAAATTGTCTCTTGACGTAAATGACATTGAGAGCAATATGCTTGAGCCACTTGTTGCTCCATTGGATTAGATAAACAGGGAATTCATAAACTATTGTTAAAGTATTTAAAAATATACATAATTTGTGCAAATGGTTTTCCCAATTTTGGTTTTGGCAACTGCATCATTGTAAAAGTTTGGAAAATTTAATTTGGTTACCCTTACGTCTAGCGCCAAGCAGACCTGCATGTTGTATGAGTGAGCCAGAGAGAGAGGGAGAGATAGAGATTATAAAATGAGTGGGGTAACAAGATCGCAACTCTGAGTGTGATACAACATCTGATTAGCTCAACTTCGGAACTCTTCCCATTTGTGACACACAATATTTAGCTGTTCTAGTGTATCATTGCTTACCACTCTATTCTCAACATCTTCACGGTAACAATGATTGATAAGTGGTAGTTTATTATCATTATTACCATCATCAGTATGATGATTATTAAACTTTCAAATTAAGAGCAATTGTGGCAAAGGTTCCAGAATGGTAAAATTCTTTCGTAGTTAAACGCTTCTCTGTATTCAGTTATTGAGATTTCTGTTCAGTATTCCTGTTTACAGTATTGCTAGTCTATAATAAGGAATAGAAAGTCTGTAGGAAAGATATCTCTGTATTCGTATATTTCAGAGCAACAACTTGTCTCCATCACGTTATACCATATCAGCATAACTGTACGCCATTAAAGTGCACCTTTTCCCAGTATGTTTATTTAATGTCACTGCAATTTATGTTCTTAATTTGTCATTCAAAACCCAGCATGTCATATATTCTACATGTATCATGGTTTACTTTCTTCATGGCGTCATTTGTTGCTTGTGTTACAGGCTGATGATAGTGTATGAAATCGTCATAGGGACAATATTAAGTGGCTGATAAAAAACAAAAGAAAGGTGTCACTGCTTACTGCTTCACTTACTAGTTAATTAAAATTAGACTCACCTTACTGCTTATAAATCAAGTAAATTTTTCTGTTTTTCATCTTTATGAAAGCAACTATAATGTCTTCGTAGAAGGGTTGAGTTTTCATCAGTACAGTGAGTATGTCTTTGTAAATGTAAGTTGTAGCCAACGATGTTAATCTGCTATTGTCTAAGCTGTTTCGGAGATATGATTTTATTCTCTTTAGGCATGAAAGATTTCGTTCTGCAGAACAACTAGTGGATGGTATTCTAAGATCGAGGCTAAACAGTTTGTATGCATCACTAAATGTGTTATCTTTATTATTATCTGTTAAAGACTTCAGCGATGCTTGAAGATTAACACATTTATCATCATTTATGCTTATCATTTATTAGGCTTATCTTTACACCTTATCTTGGTAAATTAATTTATGTTCCTTCCGTAGTCTTTCCAAAAACTGTTTTGGGTATCAGAACTTCATATTATTCAAGCTTTGAAACAGAATAGTTTGGAGTACTGTTGAAATTTTGAACTGTCAGCAAGCTTTAGAAATTTTAGATTTTCCATGTCTACAAATCGTTCATTAATTTTGTTCCTTATGTAATGCAGTATTTCATAAAATAGGGACTTCAAGTTTTGTTTGTACTGATCTAAGGACAGATTTCACATTTCAGATGGGGCTTTTCTTTAAATGAAAATGGTTCAATAAATTGATTAAAAGATTCATTATTTCTCTCTCTGTTTAAAGCAACTATTGTATTGTGAATGATGTTTGCAGACAATCCTTTATCTAATGATGTCTTCTGCAATACACAGAATAAAATATCAGTCATATCAGGAACGTCTTTAAAAACTAGAGACAGGAACGCAAATTCATAGGTACTAAACTTATTTATGAATTGCTCAGCCTTACGAATACTTGTTGAATTGTCAGTTTTCATTATATGTTCAAATACCCAGATCATTCCGTCCCATTCTTCTACTAATACCTTTAAGGTCTAGATACCAAGGACCACCTAGTGTCTGATCCTGTAGGTATACACCTTCCAATCTCGGTACCAGCAACATAAGACCATTGGCTAGAATAGGTGAAGAAACCTGGTATTCCACTCATGTTTTAAAAAGAATACGACACCTCTGCATTCTATTACAGCTTAGTTGTAAAACTAGTTTAAGTCTATGTGCAAAATGGTGAACAAAAGATAGCTCGGGGTGCTATGTCTTTCGCCTTCTTTTGGTGACCATTTAAATGCCCAGCATAATAGTGGCTGCATCATAGCACTGTCTCAAAAGTTTAGATTATAATGAAGCTCTGATAATTAATCATCAAGTACATGAAAAAATATGTCCGAAGTACGACCTTCACTAACATCACAGAAGCCCAGAAATCTTTCAACTACATTTCCACATGAATTGACATATTGCAAAATTAAAGAGCATTGTGTTTTTTGTGATATGGCAGTAGTGTCATCTACTTGCACTGAGAAAAATTGTGCGTCTTTAATTTCATCATTAAAAGAGCTCCTTATGTAATCGGAGATGCACTTTGTAATTTCATTTGTATTGTTTATGAATGCTCGGCAAAAATATTTATTATGCTGGAGTAGTGGTTTTGGAATTCGATGGGGCTTCCCTCTCTATATGAATCCAAAAGTTCCTTAAAGTTATCTTTATTTAAAGAGTCCTCACTTTCATTATATCCACTGAATGTCATTTCTTGTCTACTTAAAAATAAAGCTGCCTTAATGGGATATTGCATGAGCTTAACATTCTCATAGTATTTTACAATATATAGACCTGACCTTTCCTGAAGACCGTCTGTAATTTTATTAGTGTTTTTTTTTCAGCTTTTCCAATCTGACACAATTCCTTAAATGTTCTAAAGATGCTTCATGCTCTCCGAACGTGCATATTATATTGTTTAAATCCACAATGTCATTGTTGTTGTACATGCCCTTTGAAATGCTGATAAGCAAACAGGGTCAGCAATACAGTTTTTGATAAGAACTACTTCCGCACAGTCAGTTATGGTCCTCATACAATAAGTCTTAAATTTGCTGGAGTAGTTTGAGGATGCTCAGCCCCAAGGTTTTTCTAAAGATGCCACTTTTGTTGGTCTACCAACATTTACCACATTATATTTGTGACTATTTTTCCATAAAGAAAAGGGTGTTTGAAGAATGGAGCACAACAAGTTGATTGTTGGATTCATTGTGACTCACTTAAATAAGAATATTTATGTGTTTCAAATGGGAAGAGTTCTGGAGTTTAGCTAATCAGATGCCGTATCTCACTCAGCATTGCCAGCTTGTTACCCAATTTCATTTATATTTCCCTCTCTCTCTCTCGCAGGCCGCGCCGTGGCTCAGTGGTTAGACCGCTTGGCTCTCACCAAGGTGGCCCGGGTTCAATCCCAGGCGACCGTAAAGTGAGATTTGTGGTGGACAACACAGCGCTGGGCTGGGTTTTCTCCAGAATCTCCAGTTTCCCCTGCCATCTCAGTTGATCCTGCAGATACGCTTTTTCTGTGTTTTTAAATGGAAGTACTATTTGCAATAACTCATTAAGGTTTATTGTTACTGTTCTATACATACATTCTCTGTTAAGCTACCTTGCATCTCGGTGTGAATATGGCAAGGGGAATGTATGCAATCTGCACAGACTGACAATTAGCTTACAACTGTTCCAAAAAGTATATTACTCTTCTACAATAAAATGGAACATTGGCTTTCTGTAACTGGATCTTCTTTTCGAGAACCAAGAATTTTTTTTGAGATACGTTAGTGTGACTGTTGTATCTAATTGTTAACTGCATTTCCCACTTACACTTTATTTTAAGCTTAATAAAGTTGATAGTTTATTGCTTCGAAGCAAATTTGAACTTTTTGAATATGTTATTGACAATGTCACTTAATGGCTGATGTCACTTTTCTGATATAAGTACACTAGTATCATGTGCAAAGAGCACATCTGTTGGCTCTTTACTGAAATTAAATGTGAAACCATTTATAGCTGTTGAAACATAACAATGGCTCATGAGACAACTTTCATAATAACGCTAGATTTCAAATCATATCTAATTTATTGTGGTTTCCTGGAGGTTAAGAAATATTTATATTAGTTAATAGAGATCTCATTAAAACCATAAAGTTCTAACTATTGAGGAAGATGTTGTCAAATACCGTAGCTAAATCACAGAATGTTTGTAATGATAGTTCTTTTTTATCCAAGGCTTTTACTAATTCTAAAGTTAGCATGCATGTATATCCAAAACCGAACTAGGATGATAGGAGAATATTGTTTAGTCCCATGTATGCTTTAACCATTGTATACTTCATTATTTTAGAAAACACTGTCAGTAGTGAGATTAGCCTATTATTGGAAGTCAGCATAGAGGTTCAGTAGTTCTTTTTTGTTATTAAAATTGCTGACAAATAAACATGAATTATATACAGCTAAGAGTCTTTATGCTCTGGTAAAATAAACAGTGAATCACCTAAAACTTGATCTGCCAATATTTCCAAAATAGAAACTGCTATTGGTGTGCACTTTTTGGAGCATTATCTGGTAGTTAGGGGCTCATGGTTTTAGCCTATAAATAGATTTTAATAACATTAAAATGTGAATTTTTAGAGCAAACATACAGTTTTTTAAACAGAACGATGCGTAATTGCATAAAGTGGAAAGTATGTAAATTAAAATGTTAATGATGATTTCTGCAGTATTATAGTCCAATAGTTCATGAGATACCTATTTTCAATCTTTTACTCACAGACAACTACATGTTCCATTCAACCAGCTTAGTCGCTAGATATGAGTTTGTTATTGCTTGTTTGCGGTGCATTTGTACATTGTAACATTCTAGTTAGTGATATTTATATAGATGTATATGGTCATATTTCTCATAATGGATCAAATTTCTGGGAAATATATTTATTTACATTGAAATATTGAAGGTTGTCTCTTGGTTTCAACAACAGTTGATTGTAAAACTTTACATATTTTATGGTATACATAAAGTGTTTCTTTGTTTACATACTTGTTATCGAAATGAAGACAAGGAGTAAATCTGCACTTGTGGTCAAAGATTGTGACAACACAGTCAAAACAGAAATTGACCCAGAGCCTCCAATATCCAAACATCTTTTACGAGAGATTAAGACTGAAACTGTTCCATGTAGCAGTAACAGTGAGATAGAGAGCAAACCAGAAATTAGCTCACCCGTACTTTCGTTAAGGTTGTCAGTATATTAACATTGTTGGTGCTGGCGAACTGTTACTGAATGAGGTCTTCGATAATGTGGAGATTCAGTTTTACATGTAGCTGCGGCAGCTTTGTGATTGTTCTTATAGTTCTGTTTTGTAGCGTTTGTAGTCTGTTTATGTGCGTTTTAGGAGCCGGTACATAGAGGGGGCTACATACGTCACAATTGGTCTAATCAGCATTTCATAAAATGTAAGTCCATGTTAAGGTTTAGGTGGTTATTTACGTTAATCAACGGGGAAAGTCTGCTTATTCGAATATTTACTTTTGCTCAGACGTTTTAGGACTCTGCTGGATATGTTATCGGGACCTTTCTATTTTGCAGGTGGTTAATAATCCAAGTAATTTAACCTGCATTTGTTTTTCGAAGTTTATTGTGTGCTGTAAACTTCTTCATTAGTTTCTTATTTAACAGTTGGGATGTCTACCTGACTTGCTGGTTCCTCTGTGGGGTATAGCGTGAGTGCTTTCTCAGGTTTCTCATAACATCTATGCTTGGGCCCGGGATATATCAGCGATCACGTTGTCATTTATGAGTGGAGGTATGTTGCTCCTTGCCAAACAAAATCAAGTTCGGATTTAGTTATTCAAAGGTTTGGTTCTAGTCCTTTGTTACATATTCCCTATTTGTTGTTGATGCTGTTGCTCTGATGTCTAAACTGTCCTCCTGGAGATTTGCGTGTTTCGTTGTTTGCTATTTTCGTCCTAGGCAATGTCGTTATTGGTATAAGTTTTCGATGTACATGGGATATTGGGCATTTACCGTCAGTTTACACTTGACAGTGGTCCCTACTTTGTTCTAGTTCTAGTTTATGTATCGCTTTATGTTGTTCGGCTGTTTATTTCCATTTCCTGGAAGTATTGTCATATTATGATTTTGAGGTCTTCGCAGTTAACTATTTAGTAGTTCAGAATATTTAAATTGTATGGCTGCACCGGTAGATGATCCGAATTGGCGTCATGAAATACAGTACATTTGATGTTGAAGGGAATATCTTTGACAATCACTAAGTCTGGCCCGTGTTTGGCCGGCAATGAGTTAATGATAGAGTTTACATAACTCAAAAGTTTCGTATTCCGCTGCATGGCACGCGCGGGAGACTCGCTTACGAGCCCAAAGATAACGCCACAGCTTTCGCGGATCATTTGGAAAGCCAATTCGAGCCGAGGGAGGACCCACAGGACGAAGACCTCACTGACCTCGTGGAGGCTGTTGTGGAAGACGTCTATGAGGAGGCACAGTGGCGCCATGAGGCAACCCACATACCAATAGTCACCCGAAGGGCGGTGATTGCTCAAATCCGCAAATTGAAACCCAACAAATCCCCTGGACATGATGGCGTTAGTGCTCTCATGCTCCAGCACCTTCCCGAGAGGACCGTCATCCACTTGACGCGGATCTTCAATGCGTGCCTCCAACTCCGCCACTTTCCCGCTTGCTGGATGGAAGCGATAGTGGTGTGCATCCTGAAGCCCGGCAAGGATCCGGTCTTTCCGTATAGCTACCGATCCATAAGTCTTCTCCCAACTGTCTCAAAACTATTTGAGCGGTTGATCCTATCCCGCCAGACCCCTCTTTTAGAGGAAAGGCAGCTCCTAACCGATCACCAGTTTGGTTTTCGTCATGGACACTCCAAGACCATACAGCTACTGCGTCTGGGGTAGAGGACAGCCCTGGGATTCCAGAAAAACCTCAAGACAGTCGCGGTGCTGCTAAACGTAGAGAAAGCCTTTGCCACAACCTGACATCAAGGCCTACTGTACAAACTCAGGGAGGCCAACGTACGTCCTCCCTATCTGGCCCTGATTGGTAGTTTCCTCAGGGTGAGAGTGGAAGGACGTTTGTCATCTATCAGACCAATAGCCGCGGGTGTCTCGGAGGGCAGTGTACTGTCCCCGTTACTCTTTGCGGCCTACATGTCTGACTTCCCCTTAGAACCACAGACTGTTACGTGCCAATATGCTGACCACGTCCTCATAATGGCGCGTAACAAAAACCTAAGTTATTGTCATCCTCCGCTGCAGCGCCAGCTCCGAGCCATTGGCCGTTGGAGTGAGAAGTGGAGGATGGCCATTAGCCCCGAGAAGAGCTCTGCTCTTCTCCTGGCTAAGGTCCGAGCTGGGCGACCGGATTGGTCGCTGAGATTGAGGTAGTTGGGTTCCCACTGCCAAACACCTTTGCGTCCACCTCGATCGCGGTCTCACCTACGCACCTCACGTCCGGGTCAAAGCCGGACAAGGGCATGAAGCGCTAACGCAGCTATACCCAATTCTCAAATCCACCATGCCAACGCAACTCAAGCTACGCCTGTATCGGGCGACTTCTCCGTAGGGGAAGGGATCCGTCCCTTTCAGCTGCCAAAGTGCGGGCGCTGCGGACCCATAGCACTCGTGGTACCTCTGACGTTACTAGAGGAACCTCGGGCCGAACAGCCGAGCCCCTCCTTCGGGAGTTGTTCGGATTGGGATGGTCTCGAGGGGGCAGTGTGTTCCCGATACCCGTGGGAGATTGGGTACGTCTTTGGACGGGGTTGAGGGAAGCCATTAAGTTTCCGGGTACTAGCCTGCTCAGCTAGTAGAAGGTGTGCTAGATCACCAGGCGGCCCCACCGAGGTCATATCGGTAGTCTTCACCTTGAGTGTTGATGCGCGTATGTGGCGTATCCACTTCCGTCCCGTCTTGTGTCCCTAGGACCAGATGGGGGGCTTGTTAGGAAACTAGGTCTTGCCCTAATGGAAAGCCCCACGGAAGATGCCGGGCGCCCTTCACGGGATAGCTCGGATAACTCCCTGGTTGAAAGAGGCCCGGGTCTTGTTCCTACGGGTTCAAGGCTAATGGGAGTAGAACCTCTGGACTCAACACTATCGGGCGATTATACCGCCCCTGATTCTGTACGGCTGCGAAGTCTGATGATCAGCGTCTCCCACCACTATCCGCAGACTACAGCGCGTCCAGAACAGGGCATTGCGAATGATCTACAATACCGGGCTTGGTAAATTCAATACCCAAATACGGTTCCTTTCCCTCTAGCCTGTTAAGCGGACTGTGCTCAGATGCCTCCCAGGCAGGCGGAAGAGCGCAGCCAGCGCTGGGCGCATCCCCCCCACGGGGCGACAGCGCGCACTAGGCTGGGCATGTCCACTGCCGAAAACAAACGCCTGAGAGAAAAGACGATTCTTCTATACTGCCCAGATAAAGACGCAATAAGCGGCCAGGTGCTGGGCAGCAAACACTCCGACCAGGTAAACCTGGACGACTCCACTCTTCTGCTGGTCTGCCCTTGAGGGTTGGGGTTAGTTCTGTGACATATAATGCTTAGAGTTATAATCCCCCGTCGTTATTTGACCCAACTACATGATTTTCTGAACGTCATCTATATCAATATCTGCGGGTGGTTTGTATATTGCTATTTGTGTGACTTCTGCACTAAAAGTGTCAATTTTAACCGTTATCAGCTGTAAACGATTTAATTGCGGAATGTGTACCTGTTGTTGACGATTATTCGATCTATATCATTAAATTTTCACCTTCACTTGTTCCATATAGGCCTAATACTGTCATTTTCTTTCCAAAAATATCTATTTTCATTTAGTTACATTTTCATTTATTGGTTCTCAGTTTCTCAACAGTCTTCTAAATTTATTATTTACAATATTGATAGTCCCCTTGAAGCACGTTTATACTTTGGCACTCCGCTATAGAAGTGTGTATACGAGATGCGCTAAAAATATCGCGAATTTTGGATTTTTTCGCAAAAGTATTTATTCATGAAATCTAATTTGTCCCCTTTAAATTAATCCCCACCAGATATACATCTGTGCCAACGTTTTTTATAATCCTCGTACCACTTTAAAAATATTTTGGTGATCCTTTTCATCTCCTCCGATGACTTCTTAATGCCCTCAATCGTGGCAGAGCTTCATTTCACCGGCCACTTCAGATTCGGAAACTGAAAATGTCACAGGACGATGGGTCTGGTGAGTACGGTGGTTGCGGCATCATAAATCTGTTGTTCTTTGGTCAAAAGTTCGCAATTCACAATTAACGATGTGTGAGCCGGGACGTTATCATGGTACAAAACTCAATATCTTTCTTCCACAAATCTGGGCAGTTCTGGCAGATGGCTTCGCGATATTCCGCATAACTTGAAGGTAATATTCCTCATTTACGTTCTATCCTGTGGCAAGAACTAATGATGCATCACCTCCCTCTAATCTAAGAAAGCTGAAAGCAAAACCTTTACATTCGACCGAGCTTGGCGCGCTTTTTCTGGTCTTGGCTCGTGAGGCTGCATCTATTGGGCTGATTGAGCTTTAGCTTCCACGTCGTAACTATAAACCCACGATTCATCACCCTCTGTCACGGACAGATCTCAACAACTCCTTAGCAACGTTAATCCGATGTTGTTTTTGGACGTAAATGAGGAGCTTTTGTACACATTTTGTAGTGACCCGTCTCATGAAGAAATTACTGTACAAAATGGAATGGCAGGAGCCAATCGATATGTTTATGCTCTCCTCAACTTCTTTCACGGTGATTTGAAATCGGCCAATACTATTTCCTTCACTTCAATGTTTGCGTCTGTTGTTGACGAGCCCGGGTGTCTGCTCACTTCTTCTTGACCCTCTCAGAACCTTTTGTACAACCTATAAACGTTGCTTTGGTCCAAGGTAGGTTCACCACATGCCACAGTCCACATTCGGAATGCATCCACGCAGTTAATTTTTTTCTTTCACACAACACAGATTCCTTGTTCAATTTTTGGAGTAGGCAAAAGTCGAAGACGAGCAAAAAAAACTTACAACCAAAATAGCTGTCACCAATTAACTGAACATTCAAAATGGCCGACAATTTCAATGTAACTGAGGGACATGTGTATCAACATAACAGCACAAAACAATCGAATACACGTAGCCCGCGAAATTTTAAAATTCGCTGTTTTTCGAACAGACCTCGTATTGCCCCCTCCTGTCTATTCCACTTTCCGTCAATATTATGAAGTCCTGATTCATTTTTTCCAATTCATAATTTATGTCCTTATATTTGTGAGAAATAACTTGAACTTACCATCTTCGAAACGACTAGTCCGCTTTCGTAGCTTCTGCCGTCGTAAATATTAATATTCTTTTAATGTTTGTTTTGGAATTAGTCATTACAACTACGGAGTCCTGTAAACCAGCCACCGTTTTTTATTTACTTTCATAGCAGATCTACTCGCAAAGGAGAAACACAACGCCATCTGAAACATAAGTCTTTGGGAAAGCAGACTGAGCATCGAATTCTAAGGAAATAAAATAAAAGTACTCGCTTGGCATGCATCATTTCACACGAGAGGAAAGTTCTGAAGTCTACATTAGAAATATAGAAAGATGGTGAATACAACTCTCATTTTTTAACAGATAATACTCAGGAATACCTTTACATGGTTCACTGCAGACATCGGTAGATGTAGCAGCATGCTCCTTCGCCATCTCGCTCAACTCAACTACTGCAGCTCGACTTGTTCAAGCCAGAACCAGTTTCCTTTCCCTCCCCTCTGCTGACTCAGGCTTCCAAAGAAACCTTTCCACAAAGCTACACAAATGACTTAGCAATGTCCGAAGTAATAACCCAACCCAACCCTTCTTTGTGCATAATATAAAACAATAAAGCTAATAAAACCTAATTGCTACATCATTATTCCTGAAAAACACTAGATTCTATATTTCTTAAATATATTTCTGGCTTCTGTATGTAGAAACCAATCTTATGAAAAAGCCATAGAAATTAGTTTTTAATTAAAGGGGATACAAGCAATTTGTTTGTGGCTTGTTTTGTTTGACATTAAATTGTAAAGTGTACTGTTGGAATTGCCAAATAATTGGAATGTACATTCTCACATAAATTACTCGTAACCTTATCTCTTTAAACATTTGTGACCGTTGTGACGTCACCCCAACTCCTGCGATGGTCTTTGGTACGTAATGCTGTTTAGAATCATTTTCTCTTCGGCTACGAGCTTTCGTAGTGATAAGAAGCAAAATTGTAAGAGTCTATAACGCCATGCCGCTACCAAAAGGAACTGTAAGGTAACAAGTTTGTTTTGAGTTAATACGTGTGACATTCTTAATGATATATTCTTTATAGAGAATTACCTACAATAACACAACATTCTCTTGCTAGCACCAGTAACATTAAATTATCGACCCCTGTGTCCAACCTGGTCGCGATGTAACAAGTACTAATCCATGGCAAAGTTGTGACAACAGAACATCTAATAAGTGTCCTCTAACCTCTGAGAGAAATAAACAAACACCACCTACGACCATGTTCATATACAACTGCGCTCTACCGCTGCCTCTCTTAAACAATTATCACTAAACTCATTTAATGACAAGAATATTCCCAGATTGATTCAGTTACAAACTTTCAATATTTCACCGACACAACGATCTCTAATAATGAAAAGTCATATGACTCAGATTGCTGTATCCATATAGAATAGATTTTTACTTACAAAAGATTTATGAGTACTTATATGGGAAGACGGTATATTCCAATATTACTTCCTCGTAAAAAATACTTTTAATCGAAACCGACAAAAATTACGTGTGACACTCACATGACGTTTCCTTCTCTTGTACAAATTATTCTTTATACATGTTCATTAAGATAAATAATAACTACATAGCTAATGTTGCAGATCGAAGGGCATTAGGAATTAGTAGGCCTTAAGGAATTGTCAAATCTTCTAAGATCAATGTAATGACATTATATTCTCTCTGTATGGCCTGGACATCTTAAACGAGGTTGTTGGCAAAACGCAATTGTTGTTGATTATAAAGCCAGAAAGCAGGTTATGTATGCCAGTAAATAAAAATAACACGTTATGCACAATATGTAACTCAAATGCAGAGCAAATTGCAACAATGCAGGGATGAAAAAATGAAAATGGCGTAACTATAAATAGATATCAAAATTCAGTACTGAAATTGCAGTCATAGCGTAATGACAAAGGAAGAACCACTGCATTTAACAAAAAGCTTGGTTTCAATGTCTTATTTTCTACAACATAAGGTTAGGTAATAGAATTGTGAAAAGGTTAAGCGTGAGATATCTGTGAGAAATCAAACAAGTATGTCAGCAGGTCATAGGATGACGGCTGATGAATGCTTGCATTGCTATTACTGACATATTCCTTGGATACAACAATCTGAAATATGAAGCAACTGTGTAGTAAAGCATGTCGCTGTTGAGTACAATCTTTCCGACCACTAAACGTTCCGGACAAGCTTCATACTGACACTAGAATAAGTGTGCACAAACGAACTAACAGCGAGCAGTCCAAATATAGAACAGATGGTGTGCAATTGAAACAGTTGATGCCATAACCGGGATATGAACATGGATCACCTTGTCTCCTGGTTGCTATAACCATTGAGCTACCATGGCTAACGTGCCAGTATGACATTAATTCTTCAACTGACTCGCATTATCCCGCTTGCCATAGAGGCCGGGTTTCACTCCAGGAGATCGCCAAAGTGAGATTTGTGGAGGCTCATTCTACCGGAAATGTGTAGTGTTTAACGCCCGCTTTTAATACATACGGCACCGCAGCCGATGACACAATGATACATGAGATGAAGATGGAGCACCAGTGGAATGAGATGGCGGGTAAAACCGGAGATCCCGAAAAAAACCCGCCCCAGTGCCGTGTTGTGCACCACGAATCTCACTTTGCGGACGCCTGAGATCGAACCCGGGCCGCCTTGGTGAGAGGCAAGCCATTCCACCGGTGCTCCATCTTCTCCTGTATCATAAGTGTCACCACATGCAATGTCGCTTGTAATAAAGTCGGCGTTTAAACACTACAATAGTTCCAAGGGACAATTGTATCAGCTATCAGAATATACCAAAGATGAAACTACCAAAAAAGCTATATTGACAAGGCTACCAGTTCTCCTTCTGAACTGATGAGCTCTCTTTTCTACCCAATGTTATCCCTACGTTTATTTTAATACTAAATTATACAAACTAAAATCAATTAACAGTCCTGCATAAAGGTTGTTGACAATTATAACCTAACTCAGGCTTTGAACATTATTTTTAATTCAGTTGTTACAAAGGAATCACGGTTAAGATATGGCTCTTCCTTATCTTCAATTAGCTGTTCAACGGTTGTAATGTTTCTAGTTTTAAATTTACATTATGAAGATGTCACCTACTTATTCTCAGAATATAAATAGAAAGGTGGGCAAATAAAATAAAGCTCTAGAAACAATACAAGCACGACCAATATTCTTTCATTTGTGAAGGTTTGGTTTATTGCATTTTATGGATAGAGGATACAATTTCAAGTAAGATACATCCTAGATCTTGCCCTTGCCCAACATACAGGACCTGAATCACATAATATACCCTAGCTACATTTATACTTGGGAAACCAAGAATATGAAGCATACAAGCTCTCTTCACACCACAGTGACGCAGCTCCACCTTAGACCAAAACAATCTTAGAAATTCTTGCTTAAAACCTGTCAAGTGCAGTTCTGCTGACTCACAATTGTATTTTGCATATAGCCCTCCTAACTCAATTTATGGGTTTGCATATCTGACAACTGAGAAAAGCTCTATCCCAAACTCTGGTGAGGCTACTTACCTTCATGAACTAAATTATGTCTTCTCAGATTTGGCAAATGAGTAAAGCTCTTATCACAAACTTTACATTGGTGTGTCTTCTTACCATTATGAATTAAGTGGTGTGTTTTCAAATGCGACAACTGAGTAAACCTCTTATCACAGACTTTACATTGGTGTACCTTATTACCTTCATGAATTAAGTGGTGTGTTTTCAAACTTGATAAATGAGTAAAGCTCTTATCACAAACTTTGCAGTGGTGTTCCCTCTTACCTTCATGAATTAAGTGGTGTGTTTTCAAATGTGACAACTGACTAAAGCTCTTACCACAAAGGAAACATTGGTGTGGCTTCTTTCCTTCATGAACTAAATTATGTCTTGTCAGATTTGACAAATTAGTAAAGCTCTTATCACAAACTTTACATTGGTGTTCCCTCTTTCCTTCATGAACTAAATTATGTCTTCTCAAATCGTAGAGCTGAGTAAAGCTCTTGTCACAAACTTTACATTGGTGTAAAGTCTTTCCCTCATGAATTAACTGATGTTTCTTCAAACTTGATAAGTGAGTAAAGCTCTTATCACAAACTTTACATTGGTTTTGCTGCTTTCCTTCATGAACTAAACTATGTCGCCTCAGATATGACAGATGAGCAAAGCTCTTATCACAGACTCTACATTGGTGTGGCTTCTGTCCTTCATGAACTAACTGATGTTTCTTCAAATATGACAACTGAGTAAAGCTCTTATCACAGACTGTACATTGGTGTGGCTTCTTTCCTTCATGAACTAACTGATGTTTCTTCAAATTTGACAACTGAGTAAAGCTCTTATCACAAACTATACATTGATGTGGCTTCTTACCTTCATGAATAAACTGATGTCTTTTCAAATGTGACAACTGAGTAAAGCTCTTATCACAAATTTTACATTGGTGTGGCTTCTTTCCTTCGAAAATTAACTGATGTGCTTTCAAATGTGACAAACGAGAATATCTCTGATCACATACTTTACAATAGTGTAATTCCTTGCCCTCACGAAACAGAATATTTACTTTCAAATTTGACAGATGAGTAAAGTTCTTTCCACAAACACCACACTGTTGTGGCCTTTTACCCACATTACCCAAACTTTTGGGTTTCAAATAGAAAGACTGTGTGTGCATATCCTCTTCACTGTATTTCCCATATTTTTCAGAGTGAACATTTCCCTTTGCATTTAAGATTTCTGTAACATCACTTTTTTGATATTTAAATTCTAAATGATCCTTTCCATCATATGAGCTTGTGTCTCCTGCTTGAAGTTCAGCAGAGATCAATTGGGATTGGCCAATAATAGAACCATCAACTGTTTCTTGGAGAAATCTGAAAACAGAATATCAGTACATGCACAAAATCAAGTGTCAGTTCTAGTTAAATAGATTCATGGTTCATTACTATATCATCCTGAGTCCCACGGTCCGGCATCATATATTGTAACTTGTATAAATTGTCCAGCAGATAATTATGATATATATAAGGGCGCTCAACTATGGCGGTCATCAGCGCCTTTTAAAAAACTAGTCGTGACAAAAGCCAGATATTAAACTTTCTAAAAATTATACAAGTGTAACAAAACCTATTAGAAATACACGTACATAAAAAACATCAATCAAAACCTACTAAAAATTTTGTTCACTAAATCCTAAACTCTAAACTAGACAAGAATCTAAAAACCTTCTCCACGGGTCTCCACGCATGGCCTACACATGGATGGGTCTGTTGACCGTCTCCCTCAACCACGAAGTGGAGCCCACACGAGGGAGACTGTTGGCTCGGGACCCCGGGTGCGCCAAACCCATACCTACCAAAGTAGGCCCTTGTGGGGGTCCAGCAGATGGCAGATAAATGGCAGATAAGAGCAATGGGTCTCTGCTAGTTCAATAGGAGCCGCTTATACAATATATATACTATTTCACAAGTTTCCTAACAGGGTTGTGTGAAACACTTGTTACTAAGTGACACACTTGAGCAGGGCATACGCTACCTTCAAGTTAAGTGTAAATTAAAACTTTACAGCAGTGAGTTTCTGTTCGAAAATTCTTTTTAGATCATTGATATTAAAAGAAAACTTATATTTCAAATACATGCACTGTTCGAGAATTCATAACCTTCTTTTCCACGAAGTCTAGCATTCTGTACTTGGGACTCAGTTAATACAATCCAATTGGTAAAATTTAAAACAAACAATTGTGACCACCAAAAATGTTATTTTCATGTACCTGCATTTAACAAATGATTTAATTAGCTGAAATACTTAAAAGTACTTGTCAATATGGATGATTCTGAAGATGTTTTTCTGATGGAGATGGGGATTCAGAGAATGGAAATACCAGCAACGCAGTAGATAAAAATTCTATTCCAAATGACGTAGATGAAGGCTAAAGTGAGAGATCCAGTAGTGATTCTGATCAGGTGTGCTTTCTCTGATTACTAAATTATCTATATTATATACATTTTGCTACATTTGCCGTAGATAATATGATAGTTTCATTTTATGAAGTTTGCAGCATGAAGCAGTATTGTCCTAACAAACCTAATCCAGTCGGACTAAAGGCTTCTGTTTCAGCAATTTCGAATTGTATTGTGTTAGATTTTAAATTGTATCAGGGGAAGACAATATGCCCGAATATTAGTGCACAAAGTTTTGGTTTGGGTGTCAGGGTGTCACCAGTCAGGAATTTACAAGTAAAAAGCTAATGAATGAGCTTCTCAGGAGAGGACTTAGATTAACTGGCACAATAGAGAAGAACAGATTACTAAAGGAAGCAGGACTGAAGAGTGATGAAGAATTAGACAAAGAAGGTAGAGGATCTTCAGACATGTTTGCTCACGACGGCAATGTGTATATTGTATAATGCATAAATAGAAAGAGCATTACAATGATGTCGAACTACGCACTAAATAAAATGGATAAGTGCATACCTTCACAAGATGTTTAAACCATTCAATAGAGAAAAAATCGCACAGAGAAAAATATGAACAGACTTTCCTCACAGTGAACAAAAAAGCAAGTGAGATATAAGACAGTTAAACCTAGGGAGAATAGAAAAATAAAGGAGTAATATGAATTACAATTCCAGTTATGATATTGTGTTAGTGTTTTTGGAACTATTGTATTAGCCTGTGGCATAAAATATCAGCAAACTAAATAACAAAATCTATGATACAGCAGTTAAAGTATACATTTACATATGTGCATAATTACAAATATATATATATTTATGATACATGGTAACTGAAAAACTATATATAATCCATTGCATTGTGTATAGTTAGGAAAATTGTGTAATTTAGAAATTTGTGTTGGTCCCATATGATTACACTTAGAACAAGTTTTACTATATATCCATTTGTCTCAGTTCAAGAGTTCAATGAGACATGTGAAGAAACATAAATGTGAGAATTATATATGAACAAAAGTAAAGAAAATACAAAAGGCAGAAAGCTCGTAACAGAAAAGTGTGAAATCTTACCTTGAGGATTTTACTGCAGGAAGGTCGACATCCTGTAACAGAATAATTCAAATGTATAGCTTCACAGAATTATCTAACGTCAATGTCCTAGTAACATGGCTAAAACATATGTGGAAACAAACATTTGATATTTTATCATGTAAAGAGGTGTAAGAAAACCAAGACAAGGAGAAAGTACTTAAGTGATTTAGAACACACAGAACCAGCAAAAGAAATATTTAATAGATCACAATATAAAACTAAAATGGTCAAGCATTAAGGAAACTTAATACAGAAATCTATGAGAAAACAGGAGAAGGAATTGCATGAATACATATGTAACGATATGTTTTAGTTAGAACTTTTTATATGAATATCCAGTTGGAAATTCTTGTTTTCTGATATGACTATTAGTGGGCCATATAATGACAATATAAAACAAATATATGTGTAATTTTTTGATTGGCTGTAGTAATAATTGTATTACGTATTGTGATGACGTAGCAGCAAATTGGCCAATCATAAAATTAATAGAGGAGTAAGGATAGTTACAGAAAATCAATAATCTTCAAAAGAGTTCTTTGGTATTCATAATAGTGATGAGTGGATGTGCAGAAGCAAGTAATTCTAAGTAATTAACAGAAATTATATATATTAACTTGAAAATAAAGATTGATCGATGTGTTAGAGGTAACCTACAGTGATTAAGATAGAAAGTTGGAGTAAAATGTAATCCAGATTATACAATTAAATAATATATTATGAAATCGGAATCATATAAAATTTTATTTCTGTCACTAAAAATCCACACCTGAAAAAAAGATCTCATGACTCTTATTTAATCAAAGTCAATTCAGAGATTCAATTAGTGACTTGAAGGAACTGAGTCGCACAAACTGACGACATAGGAAAGAATTGTGCTTGAAGCGATGAAATACTGCTACATATTGCGTCTGAACGTGTGGCTGATTAAGCTGGAGAAACAATTCGACCCAATATCGCCACACATATGGCGTCCCAACTTTAGGACTTTGAATTGGTGGCAAGTTTGTTTACACAACGGTCAAAATAAACTTCCTACATTTATCTACACATCGTTAGAGAATCAAGACGACCAACTGCAGGTTGCAATATTTCAATATATGAGACTGCGAAGCATACGTAAATTGCCAGAAAGGATGGATCATCGCCAGTAATTTAGTGAACAGTTGCATGAAGCAAACGCACTTGCACAGTATGAGGGACATGTTAGCGAATCACCAGAATAAGTACCTTAGGCCAGATAGTGAAGATGACAGCAGAACTCAGTAGCAAGTTAGAAGACGTAAATAATAAGACAGAAAGTCAAAATGAAGATTTGCACATGAAAATAGAAAGTCAGAATTTAGATCTTAACAGGAAGATAGAAAATCAGAATGCAGAACTCAGTAGCAAATTAGATGCTAAGATAGATAATGTGAGTGCAATGCTTAGTAACAAACTTGATCTGGAACTAAGCATAATTAGAAATCAGATTGCTAGCACAGAAGAGCAGCTAGGTAATAGAATAGAAACTATGCAGGAACACTTTTCTACAGAAACAAATTCTATTCGTAGGAACATAGAGGATTTAACAGAGGAAAAAATTAGGTTTTTTCTTAACGATAAAGCAAGCAAACTCGAGGCATTGAGAACTGAATACTCTCAATCCATCAAAGCCATGCAAAGTCAATTAGGATCACAAGAGAAAGATATAACTAACCTAAGAGAACCACAAGAAAGGTTAAAATTTGTACAGAATAGGCAATCTAATGAATTAAGGAAACTATTTAGTCAAGAAATAAGCAATTTACAGACAAATGTTAACTCAATGTTAGAAAACCAAATTGCTAACTTAAATCTGGGCAATAATGCAAGTGTGAACAATATTTCATCTGAAAAGCGAAACCAAACCACACATATAAGCAGTGTAGTGGAAAACTAGTCCAATTTACAAGAAAGAATAGAAAATTTGCACACAAATCTACTTAAAGAAAAAGAAAGTCTTAATGATTTGACACGTGTGGTCTTTGCAATTCAGACGAGATCAGAAACAGTACCTGTTTGTGATCAGAATTATGAAAATGTTAGTATAAGTAGCCAAATGCCTAATGCATCACGTATACAAACACACTCACATAAACAACACTGTCACGATCAGGGTAACCCATAATTTGACCCAATCGCGCAGGAGGAAGCGAATCTAACCTCAACACTAGCATGCCAATACGGGAGTTGAATCGTAAACGAAATTAAGATCCATTTTTGCCGAAGAGGCCGGCGAAGCGCGAAAAATTTCCTTTGCAAATTTGAATATTATTTTTGGAGAAAGAAAATCCCATCTGAAATAAGAATGCTAACACTTAAAGATGCATTGAAGGGTAACGCCCTTAGAAAGTTTAAGTCCACTGGAGTTAACCTAGAGGACTACACCACATTCAGGATTAGATTTTTGGCCAGAGCTTGATGGAATACTGTATGATGTTAACCCTAAAGCGAGGATGATAGAACCATGTATGAATGGACAGGACAAAATGACTGCTGTCACTCGCCACTTCCCAGAACATATCCATAACAATTTAATAGTTATTAATTTATAGATGAGTCGTATTTATTACATATCTGCTTCACTTACATAGGGAGGACAAAAAGAAACATATGCACTAGAAAGAAAGAACACTTCAGGCACTTAAGATACAAAAATATTGATAAGTCCGTCATAGCAGCTCATTTCTGGTCTGAAAATCATGAAATTGAAGATATCACCGAATTACTAAAAGACGTACAAAAACATAGTGAACTCGTCATATGGGAGAGAATATACATAGAAAAACATAAAAACCAACTAATGAACTTTGAAATCCTGCCAGAAGAGAATCCCACATTTAAGTTCATCA
This sequence comes from Mantis religiosa, assembly GCA_030765055.1. Classification (NCBI taxonomy): domain Eukaryota; kingdom Metazoa; phylum Arthropoda; class Insecta; order Mantodea; family Mantidae; genus Mantis; species Mantis religiosa. The sequence goes on along the minus strand of JAUKNK010000078.1, from coordinate 814,463 downwards.
CTAATTGAACAGATGGCAGCAGCAACTCCAGAATTACCCACACCACTGGATCAAGCTTTAGTCGCATAAAAGCCGAAGATGCAAACGATGATTTGCAAAACATGTCAATATGTAAGTGAAGTAGATATATAATAAATACGACTAATCTATAAATTAATAATTATTTCGCTTCACTGTGGTGTTCCAATACAGTTAAATCTCCTTAAATTTAATAGTTGCTCGTCTGGTCGACATGGGAGATGTTCTTAGCTTATTTAGTGAATTTGAGGCACAGGTAATCCCACCTGATGCTGGAAATAACAGGTAAAACAGGGAGCGTAATGGTCACAACCCCCAACAATAGAACAATCACAGACAAGATAGAATGCCACGGCGTGAACATAACCTCAATTCTCCAAGTAGTAGCCAAAGGCAAGAGCATTACATTTGCAGGAAAAGGGGCACACAATCTAACGACCAAAAGAGGCCTCCCCACTTATCCCAACCAAGGAGGGGTAAAGGCCTACAAACTTCCAGCCGTAGTAATACCAACTCTAACACGAATGGCCAAAATAATGGAAATAGAAATAACTTTGGGAGATCGCATCAGATCAGCAACTTAAAATTTCCAAGGCTTTTATAGAGGGAGGAGACATATGAACTACTCTCATCCCTATAACAGGCCAAATGTAAAAAGTGGGTGGCAGGATACCAGAAATGAAATAGGAAGGCTACCGGAACCAAGTTTTTACAGAGAACAGGCCAGCCAACACACACCAGCGCCACCTAATGAACAAAACACAAGTGACGAACCTAACCTCAATGCAGTACAGATAACAGTACCCCCTGTAGCTGAGCCCCAGCCGCAGGAAAACCAACTCAAGATGGTATTGAAACTCCGGGTACCATCTGGGTAGCACATAATACAGTAAATAGGAGTTCCCTGGCAACTTTACTTGCTAACAGAGAAGCATGGATTAATGATAGCCCACACAAGCACATGACAGACATAAGAAATCAACCTTTTGTGAGGATAAATATGTGGGGAAATGAGCATGACGCCAGGGTTGACAGTGGTAGCAACATTACTGTCATTAATGAAGAACTTTTCACTGTGCTAAAAGTAAACAGCAGACTTATATATCTACCAGTCTGCGGGATTTCTTGCACTACTGCAATTGGCAAGAAAAAGAAAAGAATCCATTTCCAAGTGACGTTACAGCTCACATTAGACGGATATCAGCTAGTTGTACCAAAACTGGTTACTAACATCATCATAGGTACCGATCTACTGATTTCATGGTCTTGCATCTTAGATTTCTTAAGGCACACATTGTCTATAAAAGACAATAATATTTATTTTGTTCTACCCCTGCTAGAGGTAGACAATTCCTCCACTGACCGGAGAACGCAAGAGGAGAGATTTAGAAGATGATAAATTTTTCATAGGGCACATTACGATTAATAATGATTATTATTTAGTCAAAGTTGGGTTAGAGTTAACAAACTTTGCACCATATTTATGTGACCAGGAGGAGATGGAAGTTAATATTTGTCACACAGTGCCTTGTATCAGCTGTAATCAGTCTGAAGAACATGAATTAAATGATTTTATCAGTACACAAGATAGGTACATAGACAGCAATACACCAGAAAACTTTGAAACATCTATCCAAGCTAAGCTGAGGAAACTTTTAACCTAAGTAAAGTGCAGAAACAGAAACTAGCTAATATCCTTAGAAAACACAAGCCAGTATTTTCTAAGACGATAGGATTGTGCAACAAGTATGTCCACACTTCTGTAGTGAAGGGTTTACCAAAGCCGCAGTAAGTGGCTAGGTGCTGGGCGAAACCATTCTGTCCAGGTAAACCTGGATGACTCGATTCTTCTGCTGGTCCACTGCTGGACCGCCATTTTCACCCAAATGTCACCCCATACCAAATGCAATTCGTGAACAAACAGACGAATTAATCCAGGAATTGTTAAAGGATGACATAATAGAATTGCCAACATCTATTCATGTCATTGCTTTGTGCTGGATTACCAGTAATCAAAAAGTACAAATGACGCTTGATGCAAGATTCTTAAATTCATATACACTCCCGGACCACTTTCACGCACCTAGCGTTAATTCAATTTTGGCCTGAATTAGTAAATCTAAGTACTTGAGTGTAATCGACCTCAATAAATCACTTCTTCAATTTGCTTTGGACCCAGCAGTATGTCCATATACAGGTTTTAGACACGAGAATCGTGTGTACCATTTTAAGAGGTGCGGTTTTGGACTGAATACTAGTTCTGGTGCACTACTCTGTGCTTTACATGAAATTTTCGGCGAGGAGATGAAAGAATTCCCTGTAACTTATGTAGAGACCTCTTAATTTATGATTAAGATTTAGAAACGCATCTAAAACATTTGGACTACATCCTATCAAAATTCCATGAGCGCGGAATGACCATAAATTTTGGAAAATCTAGATTCTTCGTAAAAGAAGCAAATTTTTTAGGTTATGTCATTTCGTCTGATGGCATAAAACCTAACCCAGAACATGTAAAAGCTATTGAGGATATCCCACCTCCCAAGAACCAGAAACAACTTTCAAGATATCCAGGCATACTCAATTACCAGTCAAAATTCATCCTTAATTATTCTGCAGTCATCTCTCGATTGAGAAAACTTCTAAAGAAAGAAGTAAAATGGTAGTGGGAAGCAAAGCTTTATTCAAAGAATCCATTTTACTAGAGTACCCTAAGCTAGATTAGCCATACCATATATTTACAGATGCTTCTGCAACTTCAGTTGGAACCGTCTTATGCCAAATTTGGGATGGAGAAAATCATGTACTAGCTACAGCTTCATGAAGTCTGACAGAAACAGTCCAATGTATGTGTCAGAGAACTTGATATAGCATGTATTTTCTACGCTTTATCTAAATTCATACATTACGTATTCAATTGCAAGATAATTTTGTGCATAGACCATATCAGTTTGTCCTTTATTCACAAGTGCAAAAATTTCACGATACATTCATGAAATCACATCTCATGACATAGGAATTAAACACATTGCTGGGTCAGATAATGTTTTCGCTGATGCAGTTTCATGCCTCCGTGCAAGCCACTCCTTACCGGAGAGGATAGCAATTCCTACACATGAAATTAAACTAAGAGCACTTAAATTCCTTTCTTGGAAGTGTTGAAAACAGTGTTGTTTAGTGTCATTAATCGACTCCCTTTAAATTTAATAGCATTTAACCTCACAGTAACACCATCATTCGCAAAGATTCTTAGAAATTAGGTAAATCTTCAAAGGGAAGATGTTTATTTATTCCAATAATTTGTATAGAAATGACGTGTCCAAAATCAATGTACATCTGATAAACTGGATCAATAAACTATCAATCAATATCAATAATACAGCACTTGAGAATAATATTAGCATTACATGGAGCATAGGAAGACATAATAACATCTTGTATAAATTAAATGGCAGGGATTGCTTAAAGTGGAAAGCAATTATCCCTAAGAGCATGGAAGTGGAAACAATTACCACCTTCCATACCTCGCTTATGCATGTCGGCGTTGCCAAAACAGTAACTGCTATTCAAGAGTGTTTGTATGTCAAACACTTATACAGAAGGGTCAGGCAAATGATTTCGACCTGCCTTCTTTGCCAAAACGCTAAGCCATTGAATGTAAAATCTGATGTTGAACCTCAGGCTATTATAAGGGATAAGAAAAATGCCCTGGTAACTATCGACTCCTATGGTGAGTTACCAGCTGGACAGCACAATTATAAATACATCTTTGTGATTCAGGGCAATTTACAAAGTTCATTAAAATCTACCCCATGAAGAAAATTACTTCAAAATAATGCTTAAAGAAGATTGTAGAGGATTATATCCCTAAGTACAGGAAAATGGAAGCTCTACTGTCGGACAATGCCTCAGTCCAGACGAGCAAGAAATTTCAATCTAACATTAAAGGATTTAGGAGTAAAACTGTATCACTCTTCAGCATACTTTCCCCAGGGCAACTTAACAGAAAGAAGTCTTGGAAGTGTCACCAACTTTTTCTATATTATGTGTCACTCCAACCACAAAAGTTGGGTTAAATACTGCCAACGGATTGAAGATCCAATCAACTCTACTAAAAATTCTACGACAGGATTCACCCCAGCAGAGTTGATGCTCGAAGAAGAACCAACAACCTTATTCAGCCAGATTCTGCCACCCATCCCGAAAGGAAAACAGCTAACCCTAGAAGAGAAGGCAGAGTTGGCCTTTCAAAGGATATTCGTCGCAGCAGAAAGAAGGAAGAAGAGGACCAAGAGGACGCATAAATGATGGATGTCCATCATCGGTGAAGAGGTACCAATTCGACAGCACCATCAGTCAAGTGCCAAGAAGAAGGGAACAGCAAAGTTCTCCTTATTTTTTGACGGACCATTTGTGATATCCAACAAATTCGGGGACCACACCTTTTGAGGTCAAGAGGACTGATGGAAGTCTGTATGGCAGATTCCACCTGATGTTTTTGAGGCCACTGAGACAATCTTCAGTACCTAGAGTCTGTGAGGGCAGTTCAAGACCTTCAGGTATCCTGTCGTGACTTACACAATACACACGGTAATGTAACACTTTAACACGACACATGATACACTAATTTTGTGAATATATTGTGAAAACCGTATTGCCGTACAGGAATAGGCAAACAGAATATGCATATATAAGGTTAGAACAGCTGGTATTAGTACAATGTACTGTCACGATAAATGTGACACTTCGATTACATGGGTCACTTATAAGTAGCCCATTGTCCACTTGTTTAGGGTAGCTCACTTTTAGCCTACTGAGCCTGTTTCATATGTAGAATGAGTCAAATATCCAATAGACTTCTAGATAACTTACCTTAGTATTATCACAAACTGATGATGTTTCTGTTTCCAGCCACCAAGGTTCTTCTTTAATTTCTATTTTGTTACACATTTCATGATCACTGTTGTATTTCTGATCCATCATTTCAGGATTCTCTGGAAGAAATTCTCCCTCATACTGTTCAAATTCATTGGATTTATCCATCTCGCAGTTGTTGCTCCATATAGCTGTTTCAGTCTTAATCTGTTTTTCAAGTTCTTCGATAAAAGGAGTCTCTGATTTAATTTCTGTTTTGACTGTAATGTCACAATCAGTATCCAGAAGTACAGTATCAGTACTTGTCTTCATAGAAACAACCTTCTGAAAGAAGTCTCTCTCATTCTGTGAGGTTATGTCATCTGTGAGTGGATCCTCTTCTTTGATTTCTATCTTCTCATCCATTTCAAATAGATGTCGAATCAGATGTAGATCTTAAATATTAAAAGCAGAAGCATTATTAACAGGGAAGTATTCTTCATACTTGAGTTTGATTTATGAGTCACTATGAGTCACCAAACCACTGAGGATGAGATCGAATGATCTTGAAAACGTTTCAATTATACAAGTGAAGTTTGAGTGTAAACATAGTGACTCATAAATCACACTCAATTAAGATGTAGATCTTATTTTCAGAAACAAATCTGTGAGGAAAGAAACATATATATATAATATTTTAATTATTGGAGGTTCACATTTCATTTCGTGATAAGCTCCAGGATTTAGCAGGAATTAACAAGTTGAGACAGGGTGGATGACTCAGTGATCAGAGTAAGCAGCTCATATGTGTTCTGTTAAATTGACAGAAAAATTAAGAAGAGTCATTCTTGGATTGCACAAGATTACACCATAGGATGTATACCCTCTGTGAAGAACCGCTGAGTCGTATGATAATAATCAGACTATTTTTATATCATGTGCAAGCTGTTATTTGTTTACAGTATTTTAATTTCCATCAATTAACTGAAATACCTAAACTTATTATAAATGTGCCCTGAATTAATATTTAGTACCCATAATTCTGACTGAATGAATGGCTTTGCACAAAATTTAAATTGTGCGCTACATTCACGCGAGAGAGAAGTCAATTCTTTTCTTAGTTACACATATGAATGTTTACCTCACCCACTCATGTTAAGCAACTCCACACCTTGGGAATGCAAATTTATAACATACGCACCCGCACACTGAAAACACAAAGAAAAATGTTCGTTCACCCTCACATGTAACTCCATTTACAACACTTGATGTGCCTATTCTCACTCAAAAAGACTTTTCCTGTCTTTATTATAAATTATCTTTCTAAATCTATAATTACAATGGGTGGTATTTCACTGACCTGGTTTGGACCAGCTAGCATGTTATTTCATTCTATACATATACAATAATACACATTAAGTTCAATAAAAGGCTATCAATAGCACACGACGTATTAAGAAGACATTCACCCATTATACGATGGAAAACGATGTAACACACTCTTACTTTAGTGCATTTTTCTCTTCCAAAATTATAAATTTCTAGAACTGATAAAGACAGAGGTGTTCACACTAAAGCACAAACTTCCCTTGCAGATAATTCCCCTGATTTATATCTAACACATTATTCCTATTGCAGCAATACAACCTTATATGTCATAGTCTCTGAATAGCTATTATTAGTAATGCATATTAATATTTCTTTGCTACTATTTTCAGTAAAAAGCCCCTTCCTTCACCCGTTATTATAAACAACTAATTTCATTAAATAATGGAAATTAATTATTCTTTCACACTGGCCGTGTGTAGGCCAGTAGTTGTCTCATGTGTTTATGAGAACTCCTAAGTGGTTTACCGGGAAAATATGAGTCAGTTGGAGAATTTAATGTCATATCGGCACGTTGGCCATAGTAGCACAATGGTAGTGCGGCTGGACGGAAACCAGAAGATCCGTGGTTCAAATCCCGGCTATGGCATTGAATTTTTCAGTCTGACTCTACATTTCCACAACTAATTTCATTCCACATCATCACTCTTACAAATGATTATTCGGTTACACTCATTACTTCCTGTTACTATAAGTTTTTACCTAAAATAAAGTGTTTAAAAGCCCAGTGTAAAATGTCCTTTCTTTAATAGTGCAATTATCATTCTCCCCAGACTACACAGACAGCTCCAAATTCCTGTGATGTTCTGGGCCTTGCAACGTCTCGGCAAACGGATTCTCTGGCCCTTAGTAACTGTACCAGTTCTCCTGTGGAACATTGTATGACAAGGCACACATTCAGCCCTTTTCTTATTCCCTCCTTTCCGAGAAATACAAAAAACACGCCAGAGGTAACACATTTTAGTAATTATTAATCAGCTATGAGTCCTAATTTGTGCTTAGGAATTATATTTCATGATCAACGTAACCAGCCCTTAGGATTTGAGTAAACAAGTGCGTTTAAAGATGTTTGATTTTAAGGGAAACCGCAAGGTTCTCTTAGAAGTATTTCTTTTCTTTCAAATAGTTATAGAATTGAGTATTAACATGGTTTCACTGGAATTTGTCGCAAGATCTCCAGAGGCAACTATAAAGAATATATATATATGGTATCTTTCAAAGCTTCAAGCCTTAAGAGTTTATAGTCACTAGTGCTTCATTTTATGTTATATGAATGTTAGAGCCTATAATCTTTGGTGATTCTGACACCCAAAGGCACTTATTTAGGCCCCTTAAAGTGGTCTGATTTGTTTAGATTTGTTGTGTTTCAACAGGGATTTTCGTGCAAGCATTTCCCTATTAAACAATCACGAGCAAAAGGTACATAAACCACTGACCAGTGTAAATAAAGAAGTTGTGAAGACAAAATAACATTAATGTTTGAGTATGACTGAAAGCTGCGCAGAATGAATGTTAAGTTTTGCTGTGGGAGAGACGTCCTTCGGCCAGCTTACAGTGAAGAGTGATGCTAGTATGAAAGAGAATAAATAAAGACAAATCCTAAGATCGTGTAAATAGTTGTATTAACGATAATAATTTGAGCAAGTAGGAAGAAAAAAAGGCTGAATTTGAAATACGATGAGAAAGACACAGAATTTTTTTTAAACTAAGGTTCTAAGTTGTAGAATTCAGATATGTTTCCCCAATTCGCTTTTAAGTGTTGATAAAGAAACCTACGACTTATGTTCATTGTTTGTCAAAGCAGACGATCAACTTGATGTAATTATCATTTTGCGATATTCTTAGGGTACTCCTTTTAAACCAGCAGTTTTTCCATCAGTTATTGAACTTTAAATTCAGCTGGCAGCATGTAACTCAAATACATCCCTTGACAATATTTATTATGTATCGCAGACATGACCAATGACAAAGATTACACTAATCGTTATATCAAGTTCTGTTTACAGATCACAGCACAAAGAAATCTACAATCTACAAGCCCCCCCCCCCCCTCCCTTTTCTTTTGCTTTAACTTATAATTACCATGCTGTAAAAGCATGCCTAAATTTGTTAGGGATTAATAAACAAGAGAAGACTTCTCAGAAACTATTTGTAGTTGGTTTATTAATACTCGTCTCTTACTTCTTTATATTAATGAGAGACTAGTTTCAAAGGCATTCGCCTCCATTTTCAATCTCTTTCCAACAACCAGCAAATGTCAGAGTTACTTCTGCTATATTTATGTAAAAACATAAAGTCATAGGATATCCTTATAGATTGTGAGATACTTGATTGTATCAATGTGACATTAATCACCATGTATTATGTAAGTATGTTATGTAACTCTACAAACAGTTACTCCAGTAGCATCAACAAGATTAAATCTAACAAAATAGAAAGCCATGGTTAACTCTGATATTTGACTGATTTTATGACAACAGCAGACATTTGTTAGGCATATGTCTAATCCAGTATATAGGTGCTATTATGTCAAGTCAATAGACATAATTTTTCTAAACAATGTCCTATAATTCATATCCAGTACTGCTTAATATCAAACATGTTAAATTGTAGTAAATAATCTTGATTATTATGTTTAATTCAATTGTATGATGGTTCTATGGATAATACTTGTAATTTGTTTCAAGTTTATCACTACTGTGTGAACAACCATATTTAAATGGAATATCTATGCAGTTTCCATAATTTATTTGTTTATGTCATACAGCCATAAGTCAAGCATAAAACTTCATTTTTGCTTACTCTATAAATTTTAACCAAAAGTTTATTTTCTTCTTCCTGTAAAACTAATTAATGGTCCACATAATTTCATACATGTTCCATTTATGTTAATTATATATAACCATAATTTGTAACTAGATATAAGAAATATTCATTTTGTGATGTGATACCTGAAAAGCCCTTCCATTTCCTTATCTCCCCATTAACTTTAATCCATCCTCAACCGCATAGAAATATTAGTGTGCATCAATCCTAACTCCGGATCCTTTGTTTTATGTTGCAGTATGGATGAACGAACATGTCAAAGCATCAGGAAACACCACCACCATAAGGAGAAAGGGGAGGAGACACCACAGAGGCCAGGGACCCTAGCAGTTGCTCTTTCCTTGGAGAAGCAAGGTACCCCAAATGACCAAGTATCATATTAGGAGTGGCGACCAAGACTACCCCTGTCTGGAAAGGCACCAAATCTTTCCAGAGGACCTCCTCAACTTCAAGGACTCATGGCTATCGCTGTGAAACCCTGGGTAAAAGACAAAGCAACTGTACCCAGCAAACTTTTACAGTGGCTTAAGTAAAATAACTTATAAGTGACATTTTCGTGTTATGATTGACTCACCTGCAAGAACTCAGACCCAGCTGAGGTAGGCGAGTGTAAGTTAAGCGGACTATTCTAAAAACTATAAACTCCATTTTCAAACTTTTCATTGGCTCTTCAGTACAGGCTTTTCTAAGCAATGCCAAAGAGCACAGCACACTTGAACATGTTCTTCATCGGCTTCCCTGCTTCAAAAGACTTTCTCTCTTTGAAAGCCACATCCTAAAATTTGACAATACTTGTGACAGCTAGGTCCATGTTAGACAAACTTAAAGCAGTAATTTTAAACCTGCAGTGATCATGTGTTGTGAAGTGTCTCCCAAAACTATATGACATAACTCATATTGGTGGAACAGTGTGTTTCTATGGAACTATGGACTTCATTCCACATTGGATAATTAAGAAACAATCCGCATTAACCCATTACCATTTCCTGTCCTCTAATTTTGTTTTCCAGGTGTTACACTTATGACTTTTCAGAAAAAAATTATGTACATGTAAATATTCGTTTTTTTCCACCTGGCAGGTATGCTCGGTTGCCTGTGTCCAGCATAATATTTTGTAAGTGTAAATTATTCTTTTATGTATTCTCCACATAATAATGTGTATCTCATCTGTAAATGTTTCCAGTTGTTTGGATTTGCTGAGGGCAGCAAACTCTAAGCGATGGGGATATGTTGTGTATAAGGTCTGAAAAAGATTTGGGAAATATTTTAATTATTGGAGGTTCACATTTCATTTCGTGGTAAGCCCAACATTTTATCTGACATTGAAATGGAGGTTTATAATACAAATGTTTCCAAAATTAAATACAGGGTCATTATAAATAATTCTCAGGGTTTCGTGATTTGTTCTTCTTTTTTTTTAAATTTGTAATATATACCATTTTTATTGCTGTAGTAATGGTTAGACAAACTGTCCAGGTTCTGTTATACATCAACTGTAGAACATATGTTACCACCAGATGGCAGTAATAGCAGTGTTTAACTGATTTGGGGTTAGCAGTAAGGAGAACATTTTTTATAGTTTTGAATATCAACACCGATTCGTTACAAAAGTCCAGTGCCATTTTCAGGCAAAATACGGAAGGAGCCTCCTTCTGACAACTATATTTACAGATGGTACACACAATTTCTGGATACTCGTTTTGGCAAAGAAAAAAGCAGTGCGTGTCGCGCTGTGTCAGAAGAGGATGTGAATCAAATTTGGAATGCTTATCTCTGTGATCCTAATAAATCAACTATGACATGTACCAAGTTCTTCAAACCACAGTATGGCAAGTTACGAAGGTGTATGAAGGTGTTTCATATTGCCTACGACTACGTCAGGAAGTGAAACAGTGCATCCAAGCTGCCTTCGAAATCATCACTGTTTCCAATAAAATGGATGAGCTAAGTATACATATACAAGATTTAAATTGTAATATGTTGATAATTTGCTAACAGAGCACAGATAACACAAGCAGAGCAAAAATTGTGAGTAACCATAGGTATATATTATGTTCCAGGTTTTGTAGAACTAGAGTAAGTTATGGAGAAGTAAGTATATTTGTTAATAGTGCAATGGAGTTCACCAGTATAAATGTTGTATGTTTTGTGAAAAACACAATTTGAATGTAGTTCAGAAAAGTAGAGTTTGGTATGAACTGATGTATAACTTAGAGCAACCGCAGGACACTCCCAAGCATTTATAAACAAATTACAAAGATTTAAATCTTCTACTTAAACTGAGAGGGTTAAACAAATTACTTACAGAGATTTTAAGGTCAACACAATGACAATACAATTAACACTAACTTCACCTCCTTGTTACATACATTTAACTTGCAATATACAGTTTACTCTCTGACTAGAGATATCATTTTCCTAACCTCAGAAAAACTTCAACTTATAAAGGTCCTATTCTAAATGATAGATCACGAAGGCAAGGTATGGTTGGTGTGTACTATAGCCAGCAAACAGACTGCTAACAGGAAGAGTAAAATCATGAGAATAAAAGGTGCTTAGCGCTCAATAAATATAAAGATATCGAAAATCAGGATACAACTGGGTTATCAGATACATAGTGTTATACGCCCGGCTCGGTAGCGTACTTAACTGTAAGTTGAATGTAATAAATATTATAAAGAGTTAAAACCCCGATATCCATTAATATACACATTTATATTTTTTTATTTATTTATATTTATATACCCTGTATTATATTCCCAAGTCATTGCAGTTGAGCTTTAGAGAAAGAATATCCACTAAAATGACAACAAACTGTAAGTTCTGAATTACTTACAGTCTTGAACACAAAAAGTTAGGAATATTTTCTGATTTAGCTATGATATTTGACTACCTCTTGTTATAATTGTTAACATTTTATGGTATCAATGAGTTCCCTATAAATTAGTTCAAATGTTTCTTAAACAAAATACAGAAAACCAGAATAAATGGTTATTATTAGGAACCACGTCCTACTACTACAGATGTCTCACAAGTGTCTATACTTAAGACATTCTTATTTTTAATATTGCAATTCATATTTTCAGAATTGATTTGAAGCAAATAAGTTATCATTAAATTATGATAATATAAACCTTTTTTCAATTTAAAACAAAGCGTAAATAGATAATGGAATAAAACATCAGATTTGACAATTACATTATAAATGAAGTATCTGATGGAAAATTTCTTGGGCACAAAACATACAAAGAGCTTTACTGAGAACACAAATAAGAGCCATCAAAGCTTAGCTCAGCTTGCTCTGCTTAAAGGAACTTAAAAATGTGATTAATCAAAATGCTTTATGTCATTCTTATATACTTACTGCTCATACAATATGGAGGAATTCTTTAACATTCCTTTCAACATTTAAATTTGTAATACACAGAGCATACTATTTGATGTTCTACTTTATTACTGACCTACTGTAATGTATGTTCTGAGGTAATCTTCAAACCTTGGTGATTCACAACTTATCAATGTTAATACATAAAGTAAAAACAATGTTATAGGTGTCAGTGTAGTTGTGGTGGTGGGTATATTACTAGCAATAATGCATGTACCATAAATGTAAGACATGTTCAATGTCTCTGAGTTTTGTTCTCGGTACGACACGACAAACCAACAAATCGCGGACATAAGACAACTGGGTAAGACAGAGAGCTGAATCGGCAGGATTGAGCTGGATTGAACTAGCTGACGTAAGAGCCACTGAGCAAACAGGTAGCCGCCATTTTTGGAAGATGGGTATTTAGAATAGTGTCGCCCTGGCGGTAGGCTCGCGAAGCCGAAGCCGGTGGAGATTCGGAAAACTTCGGAAGCAATTGTTACCGGAAGCGAGACAGTTGAGAGTAGTTGTTAGAGAGAAAAAAAAACAGTTTGAGGTTAGCTAGCAAATTGTGATGGACGAATGTATTTGCTAGGAGAATAAAGTGTAGTTTTTGTGTTTTATAACCTCGTTTTATCATTTCACGAACCCACAAAGTCACAACTGGTGTCAGGAGTGGGATTACATCACCGAAGATTATGGCCATGGAATCGGTATTGGAAATGCTTTTGCAGAAGATGAACGAATTAACAGCGAAGTCGGAAGCAGCAAATAACAACTTGGCCGCGAAGATGAACGAGTTAACAATAAAAACAGAAGCGGCAAATAACAACCTGGCCGCAGAGTTGAAAGAAATAAAGACCGAATTGACCACAGAAATGAAGGCAGCGAACGACATTCGGGCCACGGAAATGAAGGAGGCAAACGAGGTCCTCGCCGCCAAATTTGAGGAACAGTTGGCCGGCGTGAGGGATGACGTGACGGAGCTGGGAAAGCGGATGGGCCAATTGGACGAGCACGTCGAAGACCTCCCGAACCGCGTAAACAACCTGGAGGGAATGGCCGACACCAGCGTCAAGGCCCTGAACGCCATGGTGGAGGACGTCGTCGACAGGACACTGAAGGTTTTGAAGGCTGACGCACCGGGACGCGACACATCGGCGCGCGTCAAACCTCCCAAGTATGACGGCGCGTCAACGTTTGAAGTCTTCCGCAGCCAGTTCGACAGAGTGGCCAGGCACAACAGATGGTCACCGGAGGAGGAGGCCACACAGTTAATAGCCAGCCTCCAGGGACGGGCCGCGGAAATCCTAAACGCGGTGCAGACGACGGCGGCACCCAAGGACATCTGGGAGGCCCTGGAGAATCGCTTCGGGAACCACCGCTTAGCCGCAGCATACCTCAGCCAGCTAAAGGCAAGGTCGCAGTAGCCGGGGGAGACGCTGCAGGAGTTCGCCATAGCGATCGAGCAGCTGGCTAGCAAGGCCTTGGTTGACCTGCCACTGGAGTTGGTATCCCGGGAAGCCGCCTACAATTTTTTCGACGGGGTACGGCACACGGAGATTCGTCAGCGCCTAATGCTCGGCGAATATAAAACCATCCACGAGGCGCTGACAGCGGCATGAAGCATGGAGGCGGCCAAAGTAGCATCTATCCCGACGTCGAGAACGAGGAGTGTCCGCTACACCGGAGACAGAAGACAAGCTGTTGGACGCCGGCGAACACCTAGTGACCTGTGTTGGGGATGTGGACAGCCCGGGCACCTGCAGAGAGACTGCCCACATCAGGAAGAGCAGCCGGAAGATCGAGTAAGGCCCGTCGTGGAGAGGGGCACGTCGGCGCCATCACCACCATCCCCTCGAGTGACACTGCGCGCCGTCAGCCGGCGTATGGATGACAGCCTCATCGCGGACGGTTGGGTAAGAGGAATGCCGTGCCGCGTGCTGGTGGACACCGGGGCGGCCGTGACCATCATCAGACCTGACGTGGCGAAGGGTTTGCCGACGAGGAAACCGAGCCGACCATACGAGCTTGTCACGGCATCGGGCGACACCAAGCCTGTGGAGGAGGCCCTGCTGAAGCTGAACTTTGGACGGAGTGCCGTGCGTCTGTGGGTGTTCGTCGCGAAGGTGGCTGAGGAGGTGATCCTGGGACTGGATGCCCTCAGGAGCCACGAGGCGACGGTCGACGTCGGCAAGAAGGTCCTGCGGCTTAACGGAGAAGAGGTTATACTCCGTCAACCCGAAGAGCGCCTTGGAATTTGCAGGGTCGTCTTGGACGAAGACGTGGTTGTCCCCGCGAGGAGCGAGGTGGTGGTGACGGCGCGACTGGAAGGCCAGAGAACAAGCAACATGATGCTGGACCAGAAGTCGCCTGTACATGGACGGTGTGTAGCCAGGGCATTGCTGCCGTGCCGAGAGGAGGTGCTGGTGAGACTGCTAAATCCAACGGACGCCGATCACGACGTCCAGGCCCGGACAGCGTTGGGAACGTGCGAGCCCGTGGTAAGCGTAACAGCAATCGACAAGACGCAGGAACCGGTGCCGACGCAACACCTGGGGTCCCGGCTAGAAGGCTTACTGGAGAGGGCGGCCGACCACCTGACCGCAGAACATCTGGAGGAAGTTCGACAGCTACTGAGGCGATACGAGCGCGTCTACAGCCAAGGCGATAGTGACTACGGCCACACGGACAAAGTGCTTGACCTCATAGACACCGGAGACGCCCGGCCTATTCGGCAACCACCTAGACGCGTTCCGCTGGCGAAGCAAGGGGCGGTACGATACATGCTGGAGGACATGAGATCCAGGGGGGTGATTGAAGAGTCTGATAGCCCTCGGTGTTCCCCTGTAGTCTTGGTGACGAAGAAGAACGGCGAGCTACACTTCTGCGTGGACTACAAGAAGCTGAATGCTGTCACCCGGAAGGACTGCTTCCCCTTACCCCGGATTGAAGACACCCTGGACACGCAACTGGTGCGCAGTGGTTCTCGACCCTGGACCTGAAGTCGGGCTAATGCAGGTATCGCTAGATCCGAGAGACAAAGAGAAGACCGCATTCTCGACAGATCAAGGGCTCTGGCAGTTTACAGTTATGCCCTTTGGCCTCTGTAACGCACCAGCTACCTTCCAACGCCTCATGGAGTCCGTGCCTCATGGAGTCAGTGATGAGAGGCCTTACTTACGACTCCTGCCTGCTATACCTGGACGACATCATCATCGTCGGGAAGACTTTAGAAGATCACCTCAAGAATCTGAGTAAGGTGCTACAGAGACTGCAGGCGACCAACTTAAAGCTGAACGCGAAGAAGTTGCCAGCTCTTCCGCAAGGAAGTCAGCTACTTAGGCCACATAGTCTTAGCAACCGGAGTGGCCACAGACCCGGAGAAGACACAGGCTGTGAGAGATTGGCCTCGCCCAAAGGATAAGAAAGAATTGCGCAGTTTCCTGGGGCTGTGCAGTTATTACCGGCGCTTCATAAAGGGGTTCTCCAACATCGCAAAACCCCTCACCCGTCTGACAGAGGAACACCGGCCTTATGTGTGGACGGAGGATGCAGAAAACGCTTTCCAGCACCTAAAGGAGACCCTGTGCTGCGCTCCAATTTTGGGATTTCCACAACCGGGTGGCGCCTTCATTGTGGACACCGACGCCAGCGACCATTGCATTGGAGGTGTCCTATCGCAGATCCAGGACGACCATGAGCGGGTGATAGCCTATTACAGCAAGACGCTATCCAAGGCAGAGAAGAACTACTGCGTCACCCGACGAGAATTATTGGCGGTAGTAAAGACCTTGGAGCACTTCCACAAGTACCTGTAAGGTCAGCCATTCCACCTGAGGACTGACCATTCCGCCCTAACCTGGCTATTGAGCTTTAAGAACCTGGAAGGCCAGACAGCACGTTGGGTCCAGAGGCTGCAGGAGTACGACTTCTCCTCGGAACATCGTAGAGGGAAGAGCCACGGTAACGCTGACGCCATGTCCCGAAGACCCTGTCCAGAAGAGTGCGGCCAGTGCACAAGAGTGGAGGAGAAGGAGTATGCCGCAGCAGTCCGAGTAGTCACGGCAGTGCCTGCGGATGGCTGGGATAGCGCAGGCCAGAGGAGGGAGCAGCTGGCGGACGCAGACTTGGGGCCACTCTTGAGGGAAGTGGAGGCAGGGACGAGACCAACTTGGGAGGACATCACACCGAGGAGTGCCACCTACAAGTCGTACTGGGCCCAATGGGACTCGTTGAAGACCAGAGAGGGCGTGCTGTACCGGGTATGGGAGTCACCCGAAGGGAAGACGCAGAGAGAACAATTGGTACTTCCCCGGAGTAAGGTCCCGGGAGTCTTGGAGGAAGTGCAGGCCGGTACTTCGGGAGGACACCTGGGAGCGAACCGAACGATCGACAAACTTCGGCAGCGCTACTACTGGCTGAGACTCCGAGCAGATGCTGAGAGATGGTGTCGTCAGTGTCACGTGTGCGCGGCGAGTCGTGGCCCCCAGACTAGGAGCCGGGGTCGCATGCAGCAGTACAAGATCGGAGCGCCATTCGAACGGATCGCCGTTGACATTGCTGGACCGTTCCCAGTTTCCGACCGAGGCAGCAAGTACCTAATGGTGGTCGTGGACTACTTCACCAAGTGGCCGGAGGTGTATGCCATCCCAAACCAAGAGTCAAAGACAATCACAGACTGCCTCGTGGAGCAAGTGTTCTGTCGATTTGGGGTGCCGTTGGAGCTACACAGTGACCAGGGTACCAACTTTGAGTCCAACCTAATGAAGGAGGCATTACAAAGGCTTGGGGTGAACAAGACCCGCACGACGCCTCTACATCCCCAGTCGGATGGCATGGTCGAAAGATACATCAAGACCTTAGAGGAACACCTGAGGAAGATCGAGGCCGGCCATCAGCGAGACTGGGACGTCAAGGTGCCACTGTTCTTGCTGGCCTACCGCTCATCCACACACGACACAACTGGGATGACGCCAGCCAGCTTAATGTTCGGTCGAGAGTTACGCCTCCCTTGTGACCTGGCTTTTGGAAGCCCTCCGGAGGCGAAGCAGCCGGTGACCGAGTATGTGGAGAACCTGGTGGACCACCTCCACGATATGCACGAGATCGCTCGCCAGAACATCCAGAAGGCGAGCGACCGCATGAAAACCCGATACGACAGGCAAGCCAACAGCCAAGGGTTCCAGCAAGGTGACCTGGTCTGGTTGTACCGCCCGACCCGGACTAAGGGACGCTGCCCGAAGTTTCAGCAGCCATGGCAAGGACCGTACCGTGTGGTGAAGGGGATTAACGACGTGGTCTACCGCATCCAGAAGGTGCCCCGAGGAAAGATGTTGGTGGTACACCTGGATGGCCTGGCCCGGTACGAAGGCGCTGTTCGGGACGACCAGCCTTGAGGAGGGAGCAGTGTCGCCCTGGCGGTAGGCTCGCGAAGCCGAAGCCGGTGGAGATTCGGAAAACTTCGGAACCAATTGTTACCGGAAGCGAGACAGTTGAGAGTAGTTGTTAGAGAGAAAAAAAAAACAGTTTGAGGTTAGCTAGCAAATTGTGATGGACGAATGTATTTGCTAGGAGAATAAAGTGTAGTTTTTGTGTTTTATAACCTCGTTTTATCATTTCACGAACCCACAAACTCACAATATTAAAGGCAGCGATCGTGAGCGCTTTTTGGTTGGGGCTTTTAGGGTGAGTGCGTCTCTGGGCTTGCTGCAGGACGGCTCCCTCAGCCTTCGTCAACACATCCCCTAAGATATAGCGTATCAAATCATGTATTAACGTAGTTTACTGCCCCAGATCTCCTCAAGATCTCACAGGGGCCTTGTATCTTAAAGGTGAGTTTCGATTGACTCTACCATTCCTAACAAATTCTTTAATGGCGTAGCAATATGGCGGGCGTGACTTCATGGCTCGAGCGTTGCCAACATCCAAAGCACGCTTTCGCGGAAAATACTAACACTAAGTAGGCAAACTAGCGACATTGTAATACGTAAGGAAACCAAGCTGATAATGTGTTTTAAATGGGAAGGTGTTTGTCCTTGAGCGCTACTAGGTGAACAACTAATCAGAGTCCTCCAGATTAAATTCGAACAAGAGGAAACATCATTTCCTGTTAGCCTGTGGAATGCTGTATGCTTATGTTTATGAATGAATGCTGGATAAGAAGGGTTTAGTTACTCTGGAGAGTTCAGATCAATATCATTCAGTTGCTTTTTCTACAACAGTACAGTAAGAGTTAAATAATGCAATGTCTTCTTGCGGTTAATTTAGTGGCGAGTCAAAAATGCTGAATTGGGAAGTCAGGCTCAAAGAATTATTTTTAAGAAGTACACGTTCTTAAAAAATTGGGTAATCAAAAATATAGAAATCAGCTCGATTTAAAAAATGCTCAACAGCTTACAGCTGAAGCGCGTATAATATGTACAGCAAGTGTGTCCCGCATTTGTGGAGACAAGAAACTTTGATCCCAGTGGTGTCCAGGTGTTTGTGTCGCCCAGGAAACATGTTGGTCCTCCGAAGAGGGTTACAAATTTAAGTGAGTTTGACAAGGACGTTGTACATGGAACGGTGTTCCAGTTTTATGACCAAGGTGAATTTCCAACTATACATCCTGGTGATGTAAGGCCTCTCTTTTACTTACAAGAGACATGGGTAAATAAAAATCACACTCAATCTGGCAAGACTCCTCATAAAAGGGACGCCTAAAGGTACCTGTTGGAAAAGGCGTAAGCTCATCATTTGTCATGCTGGATCTGCTAAGATAGGGTTCCTTCCAGAAAGCAAATGGATTTTTCTCTCCAAAGGTACCTCTGACTATCACGAAGAGATGACAGTTGATTCATTTAAAGAATGGTTTCACAACAGATTCTTAAATTATTTAGAAGAAGGAAGCATTATTATAATGGATAATGCACCGTATCATAAAGTTATTGCACATAAAATACCAAATTGGGTCAGCAGGAAGAACGAAATTGTTGGATGGTAACAAAAAAGGGGGGTTTAATTTTCGGAAACAGAAACTAAAAATGAGTTATTGCAAAGAGTACTTCCATTTAAAACAAGGAGGAAGTGCATCAGATGTATCAACTTGCAATTGAAATGGGACACCAGGTAATACGCCTCCCACCTTACCACTGCCAATATAATCCAATTGAGTTGGTGTGGGCTCAAGTAAAAAGGAGGGTTGCAGAGGCAGAAATAATACGTTAAAACTGATGGACATTGAACGAGTTGTTCACAAAGAAATTGACAAGGTAACGCAACAGGACTGGAAAAACTGTGTAAGGCGTGCAGAAAACTTTCAAGAAGATGATTTTAAGAAAGAAATAGCACGGGAAAAGATTTTGGAACCTATAATCATAAATTTGTAAGACTGAGACAATGAAGACAGTAACATTGACGAATTGTCTCTTGACGTAAAAGACATTGAGAGCGATATGGATGAGCCACTGGAAGTTCCATTGGATTAGAAAAACAGGGGGTTCAAAAACTATAGTTATAGTTTAAATTAAATTTGAAGGCAGTCAACTAATGACACTAAACATTACTTTTAAATTTTTCTGGAACATGTTTCAGAGACTTTGTCTCTATCCTCAGTCGATGGCCGGCTGAGGATAGAGGCAAAGTCTCTGAAACATGTTCCAGAAAAATTTAAAAGTAAGTATTGTTAAGTGTCATTAATCGACTCCCTTTAAATTTAATTTATCATAACAACACTGTTTTCAACAATTCCAAGAAAGGTATTGTATTGTTATAGTATTTAAAAATATACATAATTTGCAAAAATGCTTTTTCCAATTTTGATTTTGGAAAATGCATCATTGTAAAAGTTTGGGAAGTTTAATTTGGTTACCCTTATGTCTGTGCCAAGTAGACCTGCATGTTGCATGAGTGTACAAGAGAGACAGAGAGTGAAATATACAAAGAGTGGGGTAACAATCTGGCAATGCAGAGTGTGATACAGCATCTGATTAGCTGGACTCCAGAACTCTTCCCATTTGAAACACATAATAGGTAACTGTTCTAGTGGAATATTGCTTACCACTCTATTCTCAACAGCTTCATGGTAACAATGATAGTTGTAGTTGACAATTGAAAATTATGTTGACAATTAGTAGTTTATTATCATTACCTTTATTGTCATTATTATTACTAACCTTTTAAATTAAAAGGAATTGTAGCAAAGGTATCGGAGTGGCAAAATTCTTTCGTAGTTGAATGTTTCTCTGTATACAGTTATTAAGCTTACTGTGCAGTATTCCTGTTTACAGTATCGCTAGTTTATAATAAGAAATAGAAAATCCATAGGAAACATATCGCTGTATTCGTATATTTCATAGCAACAACTTGTTTCTGTGACGTTATTCCTTACCAACAAAACTGTACGCCGTTAAAGTGCATCTTTACCCAGTATGTTTATTTAATTTCCCTGCAATCCATGTTCTTAATTTGTTATTCAAAACCGCATGTCATATGTTCTACGTATAGCATGGTTTACTGTATTCATGACTTCATTTGTTGGTTGTGTTACTGGTTTCTCAACTGCTAATGGTTACCGCATACACAGTTACTCAGGTAATATTAATATTTTTTAAATGCTTATTATTTTAACATTGTTGGTAAAAGTATCTTGTCTGATGTACTTACGGACAGATATATGTTGCAAATTTTCCAATTTCAATTACCAAAAAAACGTTCTGTTTAGCTCAGTGGTTGAGTAAATAAAGTAAATGACCTAGAACATAGTGACCCACAGTAAATCATTGGAAACTGAAATTTGTATAATTATTCCTGGATTGGACTTAAATTACTGAGTTTGTGAGAGCCTCAATCCAAAGTTTTGTGTTTAGCGTATTATACATAGAAAGATCCATCCCCAAACATATACATTACAATGGTTCTTGTTTACATGGAGAGAGTTGACACAACTTCATCTGTGGTTTTATGTAATTGAACAACAAGGCTGTGACAGAGACAGCTGATGCTAAATGTGACATTCTTAAACTCTCAATATATTGCCAATTATAAATATACAGAGCAGAAATTCTTTCTTCTTTTTCTTTTTATTTTTCGGTTCATCCTATACTGTGAAGCCCTACACAGTTAATATACTTGACCAGGTTTCTCATTATGACATTACAGTAAAGTTATATAATATCTCATGACATAATGCTCAAAGAAATGACAACAATACAGCCATTGCTGATTTGAATGTAAAAAAGTTCATTTTGTTGAATGTCTCTTGATGTTTTTATAAGATATATGGTTACAATTACAGCACCTGGCATTGTTGTAGATCCAAAATATAGGTGCAATTTCCAACCTAAAAATGTTGCCTGTTTGAGTTACGTCGCAAAGCTTTATTAAATGTTATCGATCTGATTGATGGATGTTTTTTATTGGATATGTAGATGCATGAATGCTTCAATAGTGTAGATAGTAGCACCTTCTCTATAGAGGCATTGTGCAAATCTAACATTCAACTTGAATCCATGCAGCTGGATAGCTAGGAGCAGCTCTGGAAGAAACTGATTAGGTAACTCGAAAAATCGGCTAAGCTAAATTTGCAAAATCTTTATTACTGTCATATGATCAATGCGACAAATTTAATTTAATTTTCATTAGCTCAGTATGTCCTTGTGAATAGAAGTAGTAGCCAACCATGTTAATCTGCTATTGCCCAAGCTGTTTATGATGTAACTTTTTATTCTCTTTAGGCACGAAAGACTCTGTTCTGCAGAACTACTGGAGAGTATTCTAAGAATGTATGCATCACTAAATGAGTAATCCATATTATCTATTAAAGACTTCAATGATGCTTGAAGATTTACACCTTATCTTGGTTAATTAATTTAAGTTCCTTCCTTAGTCTTTCCAAAAGCTGTTTTGGGTATCAGAACTTCATATTATTGAAGCTTTGAAAGGGAATATTTTGGAGCATTGTTGAAATTTTGAACTGTCAGCAACCTTTAGAAATTTTAAATTGTTGTTTTCAAATGCTAGGCTTTGACAATGAAGCCATTAGCTCTCTTGCTCTTCAGTATTTCTGTGTAGTGGGTCCGGCAGGTAGGGCTTCACAGGTTAAAAGATCTTCAGTCATTTCCTCTTCTTCCTTGCACAGAAGAATATTTAGATTTGTATAAATTCCTAATCTGTGTAAGTGTTTCGCCAAATTATGTTCTGTAAGTAATCCTTAATTTGCTACTGCAGCTTTACGTGGGATTTCTGAGATAATTTCTTGATTTTTAATTAAAATGTCCCAGTTTTTATCTTTGGCTTTGTTAGATACTGATTGGTTTTGTTTGTTTTTATATTTCCTTTTGATTAATCTATTTATGGATGTAAAGCGTAAGTTTTTACTTTTGTTCTGAACTAAATTTTCACCTTTTTTCGCAAGAAAATAACCTGATTTATTTCCAGCAGTTCCACAATGTGCAGGTATCCACTGTAATATTATTCTTTTCTGTAGTTTTTGAAGTTGTTGGATCATTTTGTGACATTCTTTAATTTGGATTGAACTCATTTTATATGAACTTATTGCACATAATGCTGCTTTAGAATCAGAAAGTATGACAGCATTTTTGAATTTGTCTATCCTGTAGAGAAGGTGTTGGAGTGAAATATGAATAGCCGTTACTTCTGCATCAAAATTTGTTGTATCGTATCCTGCTGGTTGATAGAATAAGAACAGTGCACACTTAATTCTGCAAGTTAGATCCATCTGTGTAGATATGTAACCATTCTTCAGGTGGGTATCTATTTAAAGTATAAACTTGAAAGAAGCGTAGGGACAGAGAATATATTGAGACATTGCTTCACTCTCACTGTTTATTCACAGGACATGTTTCAAGAGCTCTTGCTCCTATCATCAGCTGATACTCGATTAGTGTAAGTTGTAGTGGTTTCCTCTTTCTCTGTACTTGTGATGTACTTGTCAAAGATGTCCGGTGGTGGAGTTTCAAAATTCATGATTCTATGACGATTTTTGTTGAAGATTTTTTCCCATGCAGAAAGGTCTATGGGGTGATTAACATATTTTATTAGAGATGTTTCCAAGTTGATGTCATGTCTAGTATTCAAAAAATGAAAGACCACTGCTGATTTTTCTGTTTCACCATTTTTAATGTATCTTAGATGTTCTTTAGTTCTGATGTTAATATTTCTTTTTGTTTTTCCTATATAAATTTTAGGGCAAGTTTCACATTTGATCTCATGGATTCCTGGTTTTTCTTTGGTAGTGATTGAATTCTTGGGAGGGCCTTTTAACAAATTTCTGATATTAAACCTATTTTGAGGTGCAAGAATTATGTTCTGTTTTGAAAAGTTTTTTTGGAATTTGTTATAGGCTGATGGGTGGAAGGTGAATTTTTTAAAAAGTTTTTTCTCTTTTTCTCCTGTAGGTTCTAGGGTGATGGTTTCTTTTATTTTCTTAGCTTTGTTGAGTCTGTTAACTGATTTGTCTAGTAAATTTGGGTTGAAACCGTTGGATATAGCTACTTTTTTTATGTGTAGGTATTTTTTGTGATAATCTTCTCTGTTTAGTGGAAAGTTGATCATCCGAAAGATTAAACTGTTGAAAATGGCATGTTGGTGTTGTTTTGGGTGGAAACTGTTGTTCTTAATGTAATTATCTGTGTGTGTCGGTTTCCTGTAAATACCAAAGGTGAGTTTGTTGTTCATTTTTTTGATCTTGATGTCCATAAAGGAGAGCACACCATCCTCTTCTGTTTCCAATGTAAATTTTATAGCCGGATTTTGTATATTCAAAAGTCTAAGACTATCTTGTATGAGTTTTTTAGGTACTATTGCAAAAATGTCAACATAGCGATACCACACTTTGAAATAATTTGGAAAAGTTTTTGTGATATGTGTTTCAAAAGCACTCATAAATAAATTTGCCAAGAAGGGAGACAATGGGTTGCCCATAGCTAGGCCTGTTTTTTGTTTATAGATCTGTCCATTAAAGGTGAAAAAATTTTGATTGATACAAATTTCTGTAAGTTGTGAAAGTTCGTGTTTCTTCAGATGTTATTTGTATTGATTCCAGCCATTTTTTGAGAAGTGGAATAAGCTCATTGGTAGGTATACTTGGATATAAAGAAATGACGTCAAAGGAAACTAAAGCATCTGTAGAGTTGATCTTTGTGTCCTTCAGGAGATTTAACAGTTCAAACGAGTTTTTGATACTTAAATTTTCAAATTTTGTGAAGGATCTGAAGATTTGAACCAGCCATTTTGATAGTTGGTAAGTGGGTGCATCAATGTTATTAATTATTGGTCTGAGGGTAATTTAAGGTTTATGTATTTTGGGTAAACCATATATGTATGGTGTTTTTGGATTGTCTATTTTATTATTCAATTTATCTCTTTTAGTCATGATTTTACTGTTTTTAATTGCTAATACCACAGATTTGCATGCTTTCTTTAATGGATTGTTTTCTAATTTAACAAATTCTTTTCCGTTTAAAAGGTTATCCATTTTTTTGCGATAGTCTTCTTCATCCAGTATTACTATTTTGTTACCCTTGTCTGCTTTTGTGTAGATTACCGGTTTTTCATTTAAATTTTTCATTAATTTTTTATATGAATAACTTTTTGAATTTGCATTTTGAATATGATCTAGAGTTTCTATGCACTGTGTTCTGATCGTAAATTTTTTATTATCGGGCATATTATATATCGCTATTTCAATGTCCGCGATATAGTTTTCAATGTTTTGTGTGTAATCTACACATGTTTTTAGGCCTTTGTTTAGAAAATCTATTTCTTTCTCCGTGAAGTTGCATGTTCCGAGTTTAAGGCTTGCATTGCTGTGATTGGAGTTGATTTGCTGCACCGGTTATTGGTTGCAGGGCCTGATTTGGGCATACTTCTAGGTGATTTATGTTAGAATTGTTCGCTGTAATTATTACCTCTGCATTATAAAGAAGTATTGCCTTGAAGAATGTTTTGTATGTGGTGTTCAGTGTCTCCCGACTACTGCCCCACTTGACTCTAGCTATTCTTTTCAAAATTGAAAACTTTTTTGTTGATTTGTTTACTATTGCTTCAATGATGTCTGAAAGATAATTTTGAATAAAAAATTGTTCCTAAATATTTTGTTTCATATGTTTGAGGTTTGTTTTTTGGAACTGCAGATTTAGTTTAGGGATTTTATTTTTAAAGCTGAATATTTGGAATGTTGTTTTATCAGTACTTATTTTCATCAACTT
This sequence comes from Mantis religiosa, assembly GCA_030765055.1. Lineage (NCBI taxonomy): Eukaryota > Metazoa > Arthropoda > Insecta > Mantodea > Mantidae > Mantis > Mantis religiosa. The sequence goes on along the minus strand of JAUKNK010000078.1, from coordinate 788,801 downwards.
GTTGTCAGTCCACTTTTCCAATAGCATCAGAGACTTTCCCATTGAAGTTTTGGATTTCTCTATTTGTGGAGAAGATGTCCACATGATCATGTCATATGAAAAAGGAGCTGTCTTTATTTCTGTGTTTGATACAGCCGTGGGAAGATCATTGATGTAGGTGTTGAACAAGGTTATGGCCGCGCCTTGGCACAGTGATTAGACTGCTTGGCTCTCACCAAGGTGGCCCGGGTTCGATCCCCGGCGACCGCAAAAGTGAGATTTGTGGTGGACAACACGGCAGGTTTTCCCCGGGATCTGCGGTTACCCCCGCCATCTCATTCCACCTGTGCTCCATCTTCATCTCATGTATCATCAGTGTCATCGCCTGTGGTGCCGTATGTAGTAAAAGCAGGCGTTAAACACTACACATTTAATTTGAACAAGGTTGTACTCAGTACTGCACTTTGTGGTAGGCCCATTTTTATTTGTCGGAATTTGGATGTATTGTCAATGTATTTTGTAGCACAGAAACGTTGAGAGAGAAACTGAGTGTTCCAATTTAATATGTTATCTTGAATGCCTAGCTTGGAAAGTTACTCAAGAAGTTTATGTCTGCATACTGAATCGTATGCTTTTTCAAAATCTTATATAATAAAAAATGCACTTTGTCATTTCAGTTTGTGTTGTGTATTGTTTTTGAATGCTCTGTAAAACTGTTTATTATGCTGTATTAGTGGTTTTGAAATTCGATGGTACTTACCTCTATATACGAATCCAAAAGTTCCTTAAAGTTATCTTTATGTAAAGAGTCCTCACTTTCATTATGTCCACGAAATGCCAGTCCTTGTCTACTTAAAAATAAAGCAGCCTTAATGGGATATTGCATGAAAAGTCTTTTAAGGTTAACATTCTCATTGTATTTTACAATATATAGACGTGAGCTTTCCTGAAGGCCAGCTATAATTTTTTTAGTGTTTTTTACATCTTCTTCAATGTCACACAATCTAGTAATTTAAACCTAATCCAGCATTAAATATACAAATTTCAGTTCCTAGTGGTTCACTGTGCATCACTATGTTCTGAAAGTCTGGGTCAGTCATTTATTTATTTTGAGGTTAAAGCACTTAGCTAAACACAATACTTTGTTGGCAATTGAAATGGGAATATTTACCATATTTATCAGTTTGTAAGTATTATATGCATGTGATAAGAAGAATGATTGGGTTCCAGGTCCTCATTCGGTAAGTTCTGTTTAACTCCATAAACGTAGATGACAACCTTGAAATTTGAAATGCACTATACGCTGACATCTAGTGGCTAATACGCTAAGCTTTATCGTGTCATCATATTTTGTTTTGATCAATTTCGAGGTTAATTAGCTAACCAGTTTACAACAATCGTATGCTAGAATTAGAATTTTAGTTCGTGCTTGGCAACATATATATATTATGGGACACATAAAATGTATAAATACAGTTTATATATAAAGTCAAACTGATTACATAGAATATACAAAGTAAGCAGCTTCTCTATGGTTTCATATTTACTACAAGAAATGTCATAATATAAATATTACATTTTTGTGAATGTACTATGCTCCCAGTGCTCATTTACATGGTTATAGCTCTAAAAATTCATTAACTGTATAAAAACAGTGTGCATGCAAAAATTTCTTCACCTTATTCTTAAAAGTATTTTAATGATACAGCTTGTTTAAATGAAGTAGGAAGTTTATTATATAACATTATCACTTTGTAGTTAAAGCTTCCTTCATAAAGGCTCGCTTGCACTGCCATTTTACCCTTGTTACGAGTGTGGTGAAATGTACATCAGCATTTACTTGAAAATGATTTATATAGGTATGGAAATTTGTGGATGTTATGGCTCTCGAAAAGGGACAAATTATTATTTGTCTACCTCCGTATTACTGTGATCTGAATGCAATTGAGCTGGCGTGAGCAAAACTAAGGAATGTTTTCAGAGAATGCAATGTTACTTGTAATTTCTTCAGTTACCTTACACACTCTTTTGCTGAATTGTGTCTTTCAAGGTTGACCACACTGCAGAAACAAAAGAGCGTTAGCTCTCACTTCTTCCCCTCTGCCCGCACCACACCGTAAATCCAGTGCTCAACTTATCTTGTGCGTACTATACATAAGACAAGACACTGTCACCAACAAAGTTAAAATAATATGTATTTAAAAGATATTAATATTACATGAGTAGCTGTGTATTTGGAAACCGTTAGCAGTTGAGAAACTGGCAAACTGAAGCCATGAAGTAGGTAAACCATTCTATATGTCGAAAATTGGACATGCAGGGTTTAGAATGACAAAATAAGAACATGAATTGCAAGGAAATCAAATAAAAGTACTGGGTAATGGTTGACTTTAACGGCATACAGTTATGTTGGTAAGGAATAACGTCATGGACACAAGTTGTTGCTCTGAAATATACGAATACAAAGAAAAGTTTCCAACATATTTTCTATTACTTATTATAAACTTGTGATACTGTAACAGAAATACTGCATAGTAAGCATAATTCTTAAATATAGGGAAACGTTTAACTAGGAAAGAAATTTACCATTCTGAAACATTTGTGCTACAATTCCTTTTAGCTTTTAAATTATAATAATAACTAATAATAAACAGCAAATCCCAAAAACAACAACGATGATAATAATCACTACCAATTTTCTATCACTGTTATCGCGTAACTGTCGAGACTAGAGTAGGTAAGCAATGATCCACTGACACAGTTTCCTCACCTCAATATCTCTATTAATGGCTATTACTGCAGTGCTAGTTTAGAACTGCAGGATGCTAGATGACTGGCCTCAGGGGATCTGTCACAATTTAACGCGATTGAAATCTGAAAGTGAAATTGCTTGGACTTTCCATTATTCTTTGAACAAAAATTAATATGAAATTTGGATATACATTAATCAGCTAGCAGCAGAGGCAACATTAACTGCACGTTACTTTAAGTGTAATAAATGTGTAAAATGTCATGTCCATGGTATTTTCCATTTCTAATGTCAACAATGTCCACTTTGTTGTTTGATTATTTGTCAGATCCCACTGAGAGCAAAGCTGAGAGACACTAAACATGTGTTACATTTATTGTACATGCATCAGTAATATATCATCACCACAAGTACACTGGTACCTATAACTTTGTTTTTGTTTTAATCTTAATTTATGTAATAACACTGGAAACTTGGTAATCTCCAAAATGTTACATATTAACTCAGAACATACATTACAGTAAGTCAATAATAATGTGAAACATCAAATCATGGTTGCATGCAATCTGACTTGTGTATTACAAATTTAATTGCTAATAGGAATATTAAAGAATTTCTCCCGATCGTGTGCAGGGTGAGTACTTAGAATAATTTTAAAACTTTGGTGATGATAGATAGAGTCAACCTGAAATATTCAATGCCGCAGCTGTTGTCCGCCCAGTCGTTCTTACCCATTGAGCTATAATGGCCAACATTAAGTTCTCCAATTGACTCATATATTTTCCTGGTAAACCACTATGGGCCGTCATATTTGAGATACATTGTTAGTGGCAACTTACTGTAGTAAGTACTTTAGTCCCAGGCTTCATCGTTAGGCTCTTATTATTTAAGCTAATTGATGAGAGTTAATTATTTTTCTCTCTAGCCATGGAGATCCATGGTTCAAGTCCTGGCCATGGCATTGAATTTTTCAAGTTGACTCTATCTAAGCCCTTAGCCTATATATACTAGTGAGAACAAATGATTAATTTCCATTATTTAACTTAAATAACTTCAGTGAAGAATTTAGGATCAACTGGTATGACGTTTAATATAAATTTTTATTGCAGAATTGTAATATTTGGAACAATTTCAAGTTGTGTGCTGGTCTTACACAGATTGCCTTAATTCTTGATTCTGTGGTCCTGTACAGCACGCGCTGTTGTCAAGTTATTATAATTATCTGTAAGTTAGCTTAGTAGAGAATGTATGTACTCATCAGCAGGAGTAAGAGTTGTCCGTGTTTTAAATATAGGCCTCCAGGAATGATGGGCCCAACACCACACATAAGACCTACAACTGGTAATATGAAAACTTGTTAGCTGTGTGCTGAATTAAAGCTGAAGATAATTCTATTTCCCAACATGGAGTAAATGTAGGTACAGTACGCTACTCTTAAGGCAGTTTAATTAAGCAGATTAAGTGGTGGTGATTTGCCATAACGTCACTTACCAGAGCTCTTTTAACCATCGTCTTTGAGAAGGTTTATCAAGATTTCCTGTTTTCTGTAATGGTATTCTCAACACTTCATTAACCTTCAACATCTAACTGGGTCCTGTAACTGCAAATTTAGTTTGAGTTAGTGTCTGTATATCAGCAGGAGGATAGGCTTCTCTGTTCTTAAAATTGAACCAATGTTTATTTATTTATATATTTTTATTTATTTATTTTCATCCTTTTATAACACAAAACATGTTTCTTAGATACGCCAGTTAAATTTATATTGCATATTAAAAAAAGCATACAATATTACATAATTATATAACATTTCACATTAATAATAATGATTTTTTTTTATTTTGCTTTATTGATATCAACAGCATGCTCCATTACATGGTAATACTACATGCTTTATAGTTACATGTCCTATTTTGAATTAGTAATTGTACACATTACGATTTTACAGTGGGTTATTCTCTGTTCTAGACACTATGTACATTAAATTGAGTCTATTCTTCTAGCTGATTTTTGGGAGTTTACAATTTATAATTATTTCACTCTAAATACTTGTTATATTTGTAGAAATGGTGCTTTGTGGTTCGGTTAATTGTAAGATTATAATGAAACCAGAGTAGGTTGATTGTATAGAGTTTACAATTTGTCAATATTACACTCCAGAAACTTCAGTCCATGTCCGTGATTTTTATAGAAGTTGCAAATTTTACGAACGACTTAAGGTGAGTATTTGCAATCTTCTCGTTGGTGGTAGGCCATTTCCCTCCATTGCTTGTTACACTTTTTGCCAACTCTAGTCTTTGTTTATCAGGTCTTCTGCAATTAAATATAGTTGATGGTCTGTTCTCAGCAAGGACAGAATCGGCTATTCATTATTCTAAATTGTTATGCATTTAATTTTCCATGGCCAGTTAACATTGTAGTGAGTTCTGGGGATATTGGAATCTTTTGACACAATCTGTTTTTCACTATTGGGAAGAACGCTTTAGTCACTGCACCTTTCGTTGTGTTCGTCCAGACTTTTTGTCACCTGTTGAGTCCATATTCCTTCGCTCTCGTTACTATTACATCTTTTGATATTTTGTCGTACACTACTTCACTATCTTTGATAGCAGCTCGTTTTGCAAGCCTATCTGCTGATTCATTCCCTTTTATTCCACAGTGGTCTTTAACCCAGCCAATGTGGATGATCCAATTTAAGTGGTTTAGTGTAAGAAGTTTGTCTTTGATAGATGCAATTAGTCGATTTCTTTTCCAGTTGTGTCTCAGTAGATCTATAGTAATTCTGCTGTCATTGCATAGTGCAACAGTTCTGTTTCTATCTATTGAACTGGCATAATAAACATCTTCTAATCTGTCTAGTACTTTTAAAATAGCAAGTTGTTCGGCTTGATTGTTAGCGCAGTAGCCATGCAATTTGTATTTTAACTGGTGTGTCATAATTCTGTTTTCAAATATAATTCCTGCTGCACCAACTTTCTCCCCCATTTTACTTCCATCTGTGTATGCTTCCATTCTATATATGATATCTTTGTTCACCTGCTCAATCGTTGCCACTTCGGCGTGATGTTGCCAGTGTTTTACTTCTAATGGTTTGTTGAAGTCTGCTATATGACTTTTTGTTGCCAGATATATTGGGACTTTTTCCTCTAAAGTTATTTTTATGGGATATACTCCAGCTGGTACGCATGATGCATCATATGAGAGAGTTCTATATGCTTTTGTCATTTTAATGTTAATTAATCTTTGAATTCTTCTAAATTTTGCAATATTTTTATTCTTCCGTATCACATCTATCCACACAGGAGCTCTGTATGTCCAGACAGGGACTATAGCTCCTTCATAGATTGTCTTAAGTGCTTTGTGACCTAGCCCCCATTGTAGCTTTGCTGTTCATGCTAACATATTGTCACCCTGGTGGTAGGCTCGCGAAGCCGATGAAAAATGATGGCCGATCGTTACTGGAAGTGTGAGACAGTTGAGGGTAGAGTGAGAGAAAATAAACAGTTTGAGGTTAGCTAGCAAACTGTAATGGTGACGAATGTATTTGCTAGGAAAATAAAGTGTAGTTTTTGTGTTTTGTAACCTCGTTTTATCATTTCACGAACCCACAAAGTCACAATATGAACCAACGAGATTGTTTTATCTGCAGTATATTCAATGTGCGCATAGAAGGTAAATGTGCTATATAAATATATTCCGAGGTATTTTATTTCTTCGGTTTGGTTAAGTTTATGATGATTCAAAAATATGTTGACGTCTCTTTGTGCATTTCTTCTTCATTTCTTTTGGTTAAATTGAGTTTTGTTTTCATCAGCCCATCTTTGGATTTTCCTGAGATCGTGATTTGCAACGTTCTCTGCTTCTGATTTGTATGCTCCTCTTGTCATTACTACCAGGTTGTCTACGAACGCGATCACCCTTGTCCGTTGATCATATTCTAAAATCAGTATCGAATTGTACATTATGCTCCAAGAAACCTGGACCACAGCATGATCCTTGAGGGCAGACTTTGTGTACTTCTCTTTCTGCAGTATAGTTGTTCACTGAAAATACTGCACTTCTGTTGCTGCAGTAACTCACTACTAAATTATATAAATTCTTAGGACATCTAAACTGTCTTAGATTCTTGAGTATGCTGGCTACCAAGCTGCATCAGAGGCACCTTTGACATCGAGACTAGTGACTACTACAATTTGTTTTGACTTAGAGCATTTATCGATGAAAGATTTAACTTCCATTGCAGCGTCAAATGCTCCCCTTTGGGGGGTAAATCCAAACTGGTTATTGTGTAACAATTTATTGCTGTACATATGGTGTAGTATTCTGTCGGTCATAAGTTTTTCTACTACTTAACCTCCGCTATTTAATAGGCTTACTGGTCTGTATTTTGATGCATCTTGGCAGTCTTCATTTCTGGGCTTAATTATTTCTAATAACAATGGACTGCTTCCAAGCTTTTGGAAAGCATTCCTTCTTTAAACATGCGTTGTACACTTGCGTGGAGAATAGAGGGAGATTTTGGAAAGCTCTTGTAATTATGTTGCTAGATAAGCAGTCCTTCCCAGGAGATTTCTGTGGATTGAATTTTTGCATACTAATGATGATTTCTGCAGTTGTGAAAGGTTTATCATCATTAGTATTGATTGGTTCTTCAATTTCTTTCCTAATTGCTTTGTGCAATTCGTTGTCACTATCTTGATTGTCTTCGGGTACAAAGTATTCTAACATGCTTGATTGTATTTTCAGTATCTGTGGTAAATGTTCCATGTCTTTTTGTAGGGTAGTCAATCTCACACCAGTTCGGAGTTTGCTGGAAGCTAATTTGTATACTAAACCCCAAGGATTGGTATCGTCACATATTGTGCAAAACGCTTTCCATGACTTCAGTTTTGCATCTCTCATTTTTTTTTGTACTCCCTTTTCCCATCCAGCTATTTTCCTTTCCTCTCCTGTCATAGATTTTTGCCGGTGACAGTTCTTTGGTATCTTTTCCGCAGTGCATTTGCCCATTTTCTTAATCTAGTTAGTTTGTCTGTCCACCAAGATGCCGTCTTCCCTTTTATCGCCTGCACCTGTTGAAACTTTGAATGCTGCATTACTAGCTGTTATGATACATGAAAAGGCAAGGTTTGCCATTTCCTCTGCGTCAATTTTACTCCCTACTGTCCTGTTTAGTTCCTGATCTAATTTCGGCAAGTTCTCTTCATTATAGTGGTAATTGAATTTAGATATCACCGTGGAAAGGAAAATAGTGTCTAATTTCTTGAAATCTTCATTGTTGACTATGTACTTTGCTCTCATGTGGTCGACGCCAATTGTGGACGTCTTTTCAATCTGCTTTGTAAGTTTGAAAGTTAATATCTTGTGAATCAGAGCAGCTTTCTGCGGAGCCACAGGTCCACTCACTGACATGCCTTAACAACTTATTGTTAACAACAGTTAGGTTGATATAACTGCAGCCTTTTCTAGTTTCAAATGTAGGCTCCGATCTAGTATTCACTATGTTTAAGTTGGACATTTATAGAAAATCTTCCATTGCTGTCCCCCTGTGATTTGTTGTTACGTCATACCACATTTTACTTCTGGCATTAGTGTCCGCTGCAATAAGTAAACCACTCCCCTTTATATAGTTTGTAATTCGTTCTGTTGTCCTCAAATTTACTTCAATATCTTGTGTAGAATCAAAATATGAACAAGCTGTGTAAAACTTCATTCTTTTGTATGTTATTTCTGCGACGACAGTGTCTTCGTCAGAGAGCTGTGTAATAAAAATGGCATCTATGTCTTTGTTATTTATAAGCATTGCTGACCTTTTCCTTCCCTTAACACTCTTGTAAGTTCTTATTAATTTAGGCACTCCCGCTACATTACTGTGTATGGTGTAATGTTCTTGTATAAAGGCAAGGTCAATGTTACTGTTCATATTATATATATTATTCATTACTATTCTTTTATGTTGCAAATTAACCTGTACACATCGTAGATAATTCTTCCCTCTGTCCGCGTGACCATCCATGCTAATAGTCAATTTTTTCCATATTCTTCTTCAGGGCAGTTTTATAGCATGGGCAGCTTTTATCAAGCGATGAATGGTTCCCACTTATAGGCATTGATCCATTGTATTTTTTATAATTTATGCAATTGATGCATCGGTGGTTTTCTTTAGGTGCTTGGCATTCATTCATTCTATGATTTCCAGAGCAATGTGGACATACTTGTTCCCCTGTGCATTCCTGGGCTCTATGGTGGTATTTGCAGCAATTATGGCAACGTGTAACTTACAGGTAGTCGTCACTATTACATATGTGCCAGCTTAATTTAAGTTTCCTGCCTAAAAGACACCTATGAACTTGTGACGTGACTTCTATTATCAAATTCTTGTTCTTCCTTCTATCTGCAAACACAAATTTAGGAATTATTTCACTTTCGCTCAATTTTAGATCTGAATTCTGATTAATTTTGGCTTCTGTTGCATTGTCTATAGTAATATCCTCTGGAACATTAAATATAATAATTCTGGGATTCCTGAGTTTCGGCAAATAACTTTCGAGTTCTAAAGCGTATGTTTCAGTTATTGCTTCACAAACTTTTTATATAAACTTATATAATACATATATAAGGCCAGTTCTTAATTACTGTGGAGAAGTACTGATAGCATCATCACCTTCAACTTCCATGATACTGGAGCGCACACAAAATCAAGCTCTTAGGCTAATTACTGGAGCTATAAAAACTACTCCTATAATAACCTTACAAGCATTTACATGTAACAGACCCATAATGACAGATTTAGAAATGCAAGCTCTTTTAACATATGAAAAGCTCTTAAGAATTCCAGATGATAATAATAAATGGGTAAAACAACACAAATCCACCTTCAGTTTGTAAATTCAATTAGGCTTCATACAGAAAGTTCAACAACTAAGAAATAAACTAAATTATCCATCCAGAATAGAACCTTTCATGTCTCTTCATAACCCACTGAACATCATTGAATTAGAATACTACCTAGATTTACTTGCAGATTTTAAAAAGAAGGAATAATCATCTACAGAAGCTAAAGCATATGCCCTTGAAACCATAAATGTAAGATATCCAGTTGACAAATGGACACACATCTATACAGATGGCTCTCTTTATAATCAAGAAGATGGAGCAGGAGCAGGAGCTACCTGTAAATTCTTTTCTTTCTATAAGCATGTTGGAATTTACTTAACAAATTTTGATGAAGAAATTGATGCAATTTATGCTTCCTTACAAAATCTATTTGCCTGGACAAATAAGCTTTCCAACATAGTTTTCTTAACAGATTCTAAAGCAGGTATTCAGGCTATTATTTCAAATGACTGCCCAGAAACCGAAAAGATAAATGAAATTCATAATATGATTAAACATCTTCAAAATTTAAATATACATATAGTTTTCCAATGAATACCAACTCACTGTGGAATTTCTGGCAATGAGCAAGCAGATATGTTGGTCAAGAAGGGTTCCAAAATATCTCAAACAACGAAACAAAATATCCCCTATGAAACAGTTAAAAGATTAATCAAAAACATCTTCACAAAACTATATAAGTACTATCTAGTTTCCTCTGAAAAACTTGATTGGAAAGATCCCCAAAACAAGCTAATGACAATTCCAGATCTACCTCGAAAATCTTCAGTAGTAATGTTCAGATTAATCAAAGGCTACGATTGTTTGAATGGACATTTATTCAAGGTTGGTTTAACAACTTCTCCACAGTGCAGTTTATGTGGTAAAGACAATTTAATGAACATCGATCATCTAACGGTATGTGAAACTCTCCAAAATCAGGAAGATCTAGTCTCCAAATATTGGGAAGCAAGAAGAAAAATGAATTTATTATCAAATTCTGAGCATTAAATACACACACACATTTAGCCAATACAGTACACTTATGCGTGATTTCACCAACAGATGTTAAGACTTAGCACTGGTTGACTGGCGCTAGTTGAATGTTTTGTTTTTTGAAGACTTTTTTGAATTTATCATAGGCCCATGGATGGTAAGTGAATTGTTTGAAAATCATATTAGTTTCTGTAGCTGAGAGGGTTGTGGTTTCCTTTAAGAGCTTCTTCTTTTTTGCTAAGTTCACTTTTTTGTCTACTAATGATTTGGGAAAGTTCTTTTTTGTACTATTTCAAATATTGTGATGTATTCTGTTTTGTATTCTTCTGCTGTGAGAGGGATGTTTACCAGTCTGTGTGCTAAACTATTTAAGATTGCCTGTTTGTGGGATCCTGGGTTGTAGCCATTAGCTTTTATTAGCTTTTTTGTCTGTGTTGGTTTTCTGTAAATACCAAAGATTATTCTGTTTTTATTCCTCATTATTTTTAGATCCAAAAATGGTAAATACTCGTCTTTTTCTATTTCTACAGTGACTTGATGATTTTTCATTGGATATTTAAAAGTTTTAGTGCAACACTGATGTGTTTATTTGGCACTATTGCAAAGATGTCATCTACATATCGTTGCCAGAGTTTGAACATCCAAGGGAAACCTTTGTTGATCCTTATTTCTAATGCACTCATATACAAATCGGCCCCGGACCCCGAAATCATTTGAACAGCATTTCACCCCTTCCATTCATCGTCCGATGTGACTTAACGTTGCAGGTCGTAAATTACACACGCACACACACACACACACACACACACACACACACACACACACACACACACACACACACACACACACACACACACACACACACAAGAACAGTGGCACCTTGACATCACAGTCTCGCTGATGGCTGGCCACGAGCTTTCTCAGGTGTTCTTCCAGAGTTTTGATACACCTCTCCAATAAGCCTTCCAGCCGGGGCCCCAGGTGTTGCGTTTGAATCGGCTCATGGGTCTGAACGTTTGCTGTTACGCTGACCACAGGCTCGCACGTCCCCAACACCGTCCCGGCCTGGACGCCGTGATCGGTATCTGTGTGGTTTAGCAGCCTCACTTGCACCTCCTCTCGGCACGGCAACATGTCCTGGCTACACAGAGTCCGTGCACAGGCGTCTTCTGGGTCAGCATCAAGTTCTTCGTCCGCTGGCTTACCAGTCGCGCCGTCACCACCACCTCGCTTCTCGCGGGGACAACCACGTCTTCACTCTGGACGACCCCGCAGATTCTCAGGCGTTCTTCGCGCTGCCGGTAATGACCTGTTCCTCATTGAGCTGCAGGACCTTCCTGTAGACGTCGACCGTCGCCTCGTGGCTCCTGAGGACATCAAGTTCCAGTATCACCTCCTCAACCACCTACGCGACGAACACCCTCAGACGCACTGCACTCCATACCAAGGTCAACTTGAGCAGGGCCTCCTTCTCCACAGGCAAGGTATCACCCGTTGCCGTCACAATCTGATATGGTCGGCTCGGTTTCCTGGACGGCATACCCCTGGCTACGTCAGATCTGATGACGGTCTCGGTTTACCCGGTGTCTACGAGCACGCGGTATGGCTTCCCTCTGACGCAGCCTTCCGCGATGAGGCTGTCATCCATCCGTCGGCTGACGGCGCGAAGTGTCACGCGAGAGAGTTGTGCACGGCCCCGACGTGCTCCTCGCCACGCCGGACCTTACTCGTTCTTCCGGCTGCTCTTCCTGGTGTCCCGGCTGTCCACACCCTCAACACACGCCACTTGGCCTTCGCCGGTGTCCCTTGGCTGGGCTTCGGTCTCCATTGTAGAGGATACTCCTTGTTCTTGACGCCGGAGTAGCCGTCACATTGGCCGCCTCCATCCTCAATGCTGCCGTTAGCGCCTCGTGGATTGTTTTGTAGTCGACGAGCATTAGGTGCTGACGTATCTCAACGTCTCGTACCCCGTCAGCGAAAGTATATGCGGCTTCCCGGGATACGAATTCAGGTGTGAGGTCGACCAAGGCTTTGCTGGCCAGCTGTTTAATTGCCAGGGCGGACACCTGCTGCGTCTCCCCTGGCTGCTGCGTTTCTGATTTCAGTTGGCTGCGGTAGGCTGCGGCTAAGCGGTTCCCGAGGCGGTTGTCCAGGGTTTCCCAGATGGCCTTGGCGCCGCCACTGTCTGCACCGCGTTCAGGACTTCTGCGGCCCCTCCGTAGAGGCTGGCTGTTTGCTGCGCGGCCTCCTGTGGTGGCCACTTTTGCTTAGCCACTGTGTCGAATTGGCAGAGGAGGACTTCGAACGTGGACGTGCCGTCGGACTTCGGCGGTTTCACGCGCGCAGATGTCGTGTCGCGTCTCGACGCATCGGCCTCTAAATCTTTCATCCTTGTGCTGACGATGTCCTCTACCATGGCGTTCACGGGCCTAGTGTTGGTGTCGGCATTTCCCTCTAAGTTGTTAACGTGGCTCGCCAGATCTTCGACGCGCTCCTCCAATTGCACCATCCGCTTCTCCAGCTGGTTCCAGGTTCGTGTAATTCAAATTCCAATTTGCTCAAATTCTAAATGTTCTTTATTTGCGTAGAAATGCACTGTTCAATTCTCACGCAACAACATTACATTACATATACAACACCAAGGTCGATGACAGTAACAAACAGCTTACTCAACTTCCACTGTTGTACTCAGGTTGTACTCGAAATTGCTGCCCTGGTCTTAGTGGAGCACTAACGGCACCCCAAATCGGCAGAAGACTTGCTCCACGAGGCAGTCTGTGACTGTCTTCGCCTCCTGGTTCGGGATGGCATATACCTCCGGCCACTTGGTGAAGTAGTCCACGACCATCAGGTACTTGTTGCCTCGGTCGGATGTTTCCTCCAGAGTCTCAGATGTCCTCCTGAAGTACCGGTGCGCACTTCCTCCAAGACCTTTGAACCTTGCTTCGGGGAAGTACCAACTGTTCTCTCTGTGTCTTCCCATCAGACGATTCCCATACACGGAATAGCACGCCGTCCCTTGTCTTCAGTGAGTCCCAGTGGGCCTAGTAAGACGTGTATGTGGCACTCCTTGGTGCGACATCCTCCCAGGTTGGTCTTGTCCCTGTCTCCACTTTAGAGTGGCCCCAAGTCTCCATCCGCCAGCTACTCCCTCCTCATGCCTGCACTATCCCAGTCATCCGCAGGCACTGCCGTGACCACTCGGCAGCTGCGGCATGCTCCTTCTCTTCCACTCTTGTGCACTGGCCGCACTCCTCTAGACAGGGTCTTCGTGACATTGCATCTGCATTACGGTGGCTCTTCCCTTTACGATGTTCAAAGGGGAAGTCATATTCCTGCAGCCTCTGGACCCAACGTGCTGTCTGGCCTTCCAGGTTCCTAAAGCTCAATAGCCAGGTTAGGGCGGAGTGGTTAGTCCTCAGCTGGGATGACTGACCATACAGGTACTTTTGGAAGTGCTCCAAGGTCTTTACTACTGCCAGTAACTCGCCGGGTGACGCAGTAGTTCTTCTCTGCCTTGGATAGCATCTTGCTATGGTAGGCTGTCATCCGCTCATGGTCGTCCTGGATTTGCGATAGGATGCCTCCAACTCAATGGTCATTGGTGTCGGTGTCCAAAATGAAAGCACCACCTGGTTGTGGAAATCACAAAATTGGAGCACTGCACAGGTCTCCAGGTGCCAGAAAGCGCCTTCGGCATCATCCGTCCACACATAGGGCTGGTGTTCTTCAGTCAGGCGGATAAGGGGTTTGGCGACGTTGGGGAACCCCTTGATAAAGCGGCGGTAGTAACTGCACAGCCCCAGCAACCTGCGCAACTCTCTCATATCCTTCGGCCAAGGCCAATCTCTCACGGCTTGTGTCTTCTCCGGGTCTGTGGCTACTCCGGTTGCTGAGACTATGTGTTCCAAGTAGTTCAGTTCCTTGCGGAAGAGCTAGCATTTCTTGGCATTCAGCTTCAGGTTAGTCACCTGCAGTCTCTGTAGTACCTTGCTCAGGTTTTCCAGATGGTCTTCGAAAGTTATGCCGACGATGATGATGTCCAAGTATAGCAGGCAGGCTATACCTTTATGTGCGAACCTTTTATGTGCATTGCCACGACAATATTTTATGATTAACCTTTTGCTGCACGAATTACTTTGCTACTTATGCCCCGTTCTTGCTGTAGTAACTAAATCGATTCTCATATCACTTTCTGCAGTGCATCAGCACAATCGATTCGAAAAGCCATCATCGTTAAACTGATACGTTTGGACTGGTCATACATTCAAAATTAACGTTGTGAGTTCAAAGTATTAAAGTATTATTATTATTATTAAAGTATTAAAGTATGCAAGAATTAAAGTTGTTGTTTAATTTAAATATTGCAGTAACTCTTAAAGGCAATATCAAATACCGAAATATCATGTCACAAAGGTGATGTGTAATGCTGCAGATACTTCATAGCTAATCATTGTTAAGTTTAATCTGTCAAATTATTTTTCATGAGTATTATGGAACAACAGTTTACAAAATACAAACTGTGATAGTTCCCAACATTGCAGTTCGTTTAAGGTATATCTGATTTCTGACAATGCTTTAATCTTTAGCCAAAACATTTTAAATACACTAGCAGCTTTAACATTGTTACATTTCCTCAGTAAGCTAGCTGAAGTGATAATAGCATTGACATAAAGAGACAAGTATCTGTAGTTTGAGTTCTGGACATAACCTTGATATACTTGAGGCTTTCCAAGAAGTTGTTTGTACAATAACAGAACACTGTTGTGTAGTGTCATTTGAACAATTATTGATGGATTCAAAGAAAGTAATTGTAAAATTTATGCATATTTGTTAGTATATATAATATATTTCTCTCGTTACAGATTTGTTTCTAAAAACAAAATCTCCATCTGATTCAAAAGCGATTTGAAATGGATAAGAAAATAGAAATCAAAGAAGAGAATCTCACAGATGACATAACCTCACAGAATGAGAGAGAGTTCTTTCAGAAGGTTGTTTCTGTAAATACAAGTACTGATACTGTACTTTTGGATACTGATTGTGACATGAGAGTCAAAACAGAAATTAAATCAGAGACTCCTTTTATCAAAGAACTTGTAAAACAGATTAAGAGCGAAACTGATATATGGAGCAACAACTGCGAGATGGATAAAAGCAATGAAGATGAACAGGATGAGGGGGAATTTCTTCTAGAGGACCCTGAAATGATTGATAAAAAATACAACAGTGATCATAAAATTGATAACAAAATAGAAATTAAAGAAGAACCCTGGTGGCTGGAAACAGAAACTTCATCAATTGGTAATAATACTAAGGTAAGTTATGTAGATACCTGTTGAGTTAGACTGAGCAATGTTTTGTAATACTCTTGCCAATATATTCTGTACTATTGCAGAATATTACAATCTTTGTACTATTGCAGAATATTACAATCTTTTGTCCTTAAATAAAGAGTAAACTGAAGTCACTAATTCGAAGACAATAGTTGACCCAGACATAAACGTTTAAACCCATATCCTGGTAGGCAATTTAACTCAGAACCAGATTCTTTGTATTCTCAAAAATATTCTTAATAATAAAAGTAATAAATTTAGACATTTAAGCAAAACACTCAATGTCTGTGGAGACTTCAATATTGATTTTGCTAAAATCTCAAAACAAGAGAATGACTTTGTTGATTTGGTGGATACATTTAACTTAAAACCTTTAGTTAATTTCCCAAACAGAAATACAAAATTCTGTGAAACCATAGTTGACCATATTTTTTTCAGTTGTACAAAATTCACCCACTGAATATGGGTTACAGTGATCATAATGCTCAGTTAATATAAATAAATGTGGACAACAGTATAAATCCAAACCTTAGAAAAACAAAATTTACCAGACAATTCAATGCTTCAAATATAGACTATTTCTTGTATCTATTAAAAAGCGAAATGTGGCATGAAGTGTATGATACATATGATACTAATGAAAAATTCAAAACTTTTCAAAAGATATTTAAGCATTATTTTGATATAGCTTTCCCACTTGTACAAATAAAAGAATCATTCCCAGGAAAATCAAATTTGTGGCCTACTAAAGGAATTATAACATCTTACGCGCACAATAGAAAATTACATGAAATTCTGCAAACAGTGACTGTCACTCCACAATTCAGTGCCTATGTTAAAAAATATAAAGCCACATTGAATATAGTTATAAAACAAGCAAAAGAGATGGCAGACGATAACTTCATCAAAAGTACCCAGAACAAAACGAAAGCCTCATGGAAAGTAATACACAATGAAATAAAGCCCAATAAGAATGTAGATAATTTAGTACTGCAGAAGCATTCAAAATTAATAACAAACCCAAAGTTAATAGCAGAGACTTTTAATGATCACTTCATAAATCTTGCTGAAAATATTGTTTCACAAAAGAACTCCACAATGGGTACTTCAGTTAAAACAAATAGAGTAAATATATGTGAAACAACAATGTTCTTGTGCCCTACTGATTTCGAGGAAATCGTTTCAGTAATATCCAAATTTAAATCCAAGCACTCTTCAGGTATTGATAACATTCCTGATTTTTTGCTAAAAAAATATTCTATTCTTACTGTACACCCGTTAGCAGACGTATGCAATAGCTCACTTGAACATGCAGTGTTTCCAGAAGCTTTAAAAACTGCTAAAGTAAAGCCACTATACACAAAAGGAGATAAAACCGATTTACTAAATTACAGGCCAATTTCACTCTTATCCAGCTTCTCTAAAGTACTGGAAAATGTATTCTGTAAAAGACTTATAGCATTTATAGAGATGAATGATTTAATATCTAGAACTCAGCATGGGTTTTGTAAACAAAAGTCAACAGAAACTGCACTTTTTAATTTTGTAAACAGTGTAATAAGTACTTTAGATAACAAAGACAGAATACTAGGTGCATTTTTCGACCTAACTAAAGCATTCGATGTACTAAACCACAATTTACTGTTCCAAAAATTAGAACATATGGGTATTAGAGGGTATGCATTGGAATGGATCAAATCATATCTAAAGGACAGGAAGCAAATAGTAAAAATTTCACATACAGAAAAAGATCGCATTAAAGAATACCGATCAGACACAAAATACATTAAGTTTGGTGTACCACAAGGTTCTATTTTGGGACCTATTCTTTTCTTATTGTTTGTACATGATTTACAGTCAAATATTACAGCTAAATCAATAGTTCAATATGCAGATGACACTAATATATTAATTGAAAGCAATACACTTGAAGGCTTCAAATCTTATGAAGCAGAAAGTTCAATAATATTTCTAAATGGTTCAGCAATAATAATTTAATTGTAAACTTGGATAATACTTATGTAATTCATTTTCATTTTTCTCAGAATATCTACTGTACAATCACAATCAATATGTAATAATCAAGTAATTAAGTATGTGAATACAACTAAATTCCTTGGTCTTTGGATACAGAGTAACCTAAAGTCGCAGACACATGTTGATCATGTAATTAAAAAACTGAGTACAATTTGTTATAATTTCAGACAACTGGTGCACATAGTTAACATAAAAACTCTCAGAAGCATGTATTTTGTGTGCGCTCACTCCATTTTAAAATATTGCATAACATTATGGGGTAACTCACCTCATTGTAAATCATTATTCATAATGCAGAAACGGATTCTAAGAATACTTGGAAGAGTTAAATGAACATCTACGTGCAGACCATTATTTAAAAAATTTAAAATGTTACCTCTCCCATGTATTTTCATTTTTTAAATTTTAAAATTTACAAAGACAAATTTAATGAAAGGAAATGGTCACTGTACCTTTAATGACACAGTTCATAATCATAATACTAGACAGAGAATGGATATTCATGTGAATAGAAGTAACACAAGAGCTCATCGAAACAGTGTAATATACCTAGGAATCACTTTTTTTAATAAACTGTCTATAGCCAATAAAATCACTTGCCATTTTTCAGCATTTAAAAAGTCGGTTTTAGCACACTTGCTAGACCACTGTTTTTATTCTGTTAGTGAATTTGTGGAAAGTTTATAATATTGTTACATTTCTGAATTAATTGTGTATATTATCAAATTCTTGAGATATCTTTATAAAACATTATTTTGTACAATCACTGACTTGTCCTTATTGGATGTGACTTGCTAATTTATAAGTATAGTTAATGCACTGTAAATTCACAATTTGACGTGTTTGTATCATAGTACTCATGTACAATATATGATTTACAAGATGAATAAATTATCTATCTATTGTGCCTAGTTTAGTAAGGCAGTTTGTTAAATATAACAGGATTAGTGTTTACAGCTGTGTTTTCTACTAACTGTATCAAATAGTTTCTGGAAGAATTTATAAGTAAGTGTTGTTTAGTTTCATTAATCGACTCCCTTTTAATTTAATTTAAATATTTTGTCCATGTATCGCTCCACGCCATAGAGAGAAGACGAGACAACAGATACTAGTTGGAAAGAGGTTCAAAATGAAGGCAGTGTATTCTAAAACTAGTCGCTCGATAATATAAAATGTACATGACAAAATGTCACTAAACCAACTACAAAGATTTTTCCAATTAGTTTTGTATTTCTTTATAAAGTGTAAGAAGGTTTTCTCTCATGCCTGTTTATTCAGCCGAAAGATAGTAACCTTGTTTTCCTGAATGTTAATGTGATTGTAACTAAACCGACTAAATGGCACTTATTACATTTTGTAACATAACGCAAGTGTTGCTCATCGTTAGGAAACTAATCACTTACACCAGTTTCATTGCAGGCATACTCTTTAGGAGCAGAATATAGTAGAAAAAAATTATATAAAGGTGGAATTTGTATATGTGTTAGAAATGATCTGATCTTTAAAACTTTAGATTTATCCAGATTTTGTTATGCGAATGATCTCGAAATCTGTGCAGTCTAGTTAACTGGAAGTCATTTGAACTTTGTCATAGCAGCCTTTTATCGATCTCCCTTAGGAAATTTTCAAATTTTTAAAAAGCAATTAGAAAATGCTCTGAACTTTCTATTTAAAACAAAAAGAGAAATAATCATTTGTGATGAAATAAATGTGGATTATCTAAAATCGAGTCTTCAAAGGGAACAGCTTAGTTTTTTATTTACCACATGACATATACAGTTAACTTTCTAACAAGAATCCAAAATAATTCAACCTCAGCTATTGATATTATATATGTAATTTCAGATATAACCAAATTTTGCTCTGTCTCATCAAAAACTAATGGGCTATCAGATCATGATGCACAAATTCTAAGGATTGATCAGATAAATTTAAAACTCAATCCTAAATACACTTATACGAAATATAGGAAAATAAATGAAAATACTTTGAATGAATTTAGTAAAAACGTTACACTTGAATATTGGAAACAAACTAATGAGATTAATGGAACCAACAATAAATATAATAGCTTTCTTCAATGCTTTAAGACTCACTTTGAATTTTGCTTCCCATCTATGTATAGAAAAACATTTAACTTCAAAAAAGACAATTCCTGGATCACTTTTGAAAGTAGAACTTCATGCAGACGTAAAAGAGAACTATATCAGCAAGTTAGAATCAGTAACAATTTGTATTTAAAAAACTACTACAAAAATATTGTAAAATTCTAAAGAAAGTAATAATAGCAGCTAGAATATTGCATTATAATAAACTAATTAAGAACTCAGACAATAAAATAAAAACCACTTGATGTAATAAAAAAATGTGACACCTAAACACTCATCAGAAAATTGCCCAATAACATTTAGTGTTGACAGTCATGAAATTGCCAAACCTCTTGAATTTGCAGAATTGTTTAATAAATTCTTTCTGGACATAACAAAAGAATTAAATATTAATTATGGAAGTAAAGAAGCAGCACTAGAATTTCTGAGATCAAGTTTCACAGACTTTGAGAAACAGACTTTGTTAAAGTGTTTAACTACACATTCCGAAATAAATAAAATTATTGACTCTTTACAAGTGAAGAATTCTTCTGGTTATAATGAAATAACTACAAAAACCTTAAAGTGTTGCTCCTCATAAATTAGTATGAGTCTATTATGCAATGAGTCTCTAAAAGCTAGAATTTTCCCTAACAATGAAACACATAATTGTTAAACCTCTTTTCAAAACAGACGAATGCAATAATTTTAGTTAATTGATGGAAATTAATCATTTCTTCACACTAGCCGTATATAGGCTAAGATCTTTGATAGAGTCAACTTGAAATATTCAATGCCATGGCTGGGATTTGAACCACGGATCTCCTGGATTCCATCCAGTCACCATGGTAGCTCAATGGGCTGGTGCGACTGGGTGGAAACCAGGAGATCCGTGGTTCAAATCCCAGCCATGGCATTGAATATTTCAAGTTGACTCTATCTATCAAAGAATGTAAAAATGTTTCAATTTATGGACCAATATCTGTTCTGCCATAAATCCTTGTTGCATGTTGATTGTTTATTTTTAATGTATATGTATTTAAGAAATAACAATGAATGGTATCCATTGCAAAAAGATTGAGAGGTACTGGCAACTGGCATAAGCCAAGTGAAAGCTGATTTAAAACGTGTTTGATTTTGTATCATATATAATTATCCCTGCTTTGTTTTCCATATTGCCGTTCATATTGGCTGTATACAATAATATGTGTCTTATGTTAACTTTTGTACATATATATGCTATTAAACTTTATACCTCTGGACATATTCAATGTTCACATCCTTTTCTGGCTACAAGTGAACCTACTGAATGCAAATCTATCTAATCTAATCTTTCCATTCTTCTGCAAGAAGAGCATGTTATGTATATATTCCTTATTTTTAGCCTTAAAGCATGTTGAAACTAGATATGATTATGACATTAGCCTGTTATACTTTGTGATATTCAGCTCTATAATTATCAGCTGTTTAGTTATTTAAATATGACATTTATTGCTAGAATGTCTTATAGGTACTGTATGGCTTAGTCATCTCATATTTGAGGTAAATGCTAATGATGTAATCAAACAATGTAGATTTTGGGTTTGTATTCCGTGATTTAAGTGATTAGTTATCACCTGACTTTATGCCCTTATGTCTTTTGGACATCTTCAGAACAAGTGAGTACTGGCTGCCAACAACTAGAACAGTGCAGTTTTCCTCCCTAATTGGAGAGAAAATGAACTCAGGGATTAATGCCAACCACACTGAGAGAGTAGTGTTGGGAGTTTGTCCTCTGTCTTTTTGTCACTATCCACCAAAAAGCCTTCACTGTAGGGTTCTCCTGTGTAGAAGTGCTGCTATAGTAGCTGCAGATTCAAGGAGATGTATGTTGGCCAGCCATGGAGCTTAGGTCAGGTGATATGAGCTGGCCAGAAAGTAAACATGACTGAGGCACTGATCAGTAAACCAGGAAGTGAAGAGTGATGTGTTTGGATAGCAGTAAATGTTAGAGTCATTTGATCATAGTTATCAAGTGTTAAGTTGTTTCGAGCGCTGAAGCCAAGCCTATATGTACAACATTTGTGTATATTACATGTCATTTTACTTAGGTAAGCTTTGGGCATTGTCTTAAGGAAAATTAATTCTTGTATAGTGTTGGAGCAGAGTTAAGATGTATGTCAGGTTTGTGTTACATTGCCACATTCATTCTTTAGACCTATTTTGGCAGTAGCATATAAATTCAAACAATATATCATGCCAGCAACTCTTGTACTGTGTATTTGACACATTCTGTATGTGAAAGAGACTCAGCACTGCCTACCTGATATGACCTGATCTAGAAGTTTATGTGGACAGTGGGCCGGTTACATGTGGCCCTTGAACTGCATGTAAGTGTATCATATTCATCATGACAGTACCTTGTACCCTGACCACTTGCATAGAGTACAGAAATGACGTCAGGCTTTTTTCCATCCTCATGATCACAACCAAATACATTTGTTTGGAAGGGTAGTAACAACATTATAAGGCTGCATTTCAGTTCTTGTACCATACATGCTAACACAACCAACGAGTGGAGAAATTATCTTGATGTACTTGAGGTAGATACTGCCCTTAGCAGTTTGATGTACAATATGCTTTGTGCAACAGGAATTTCAGTTTCTATAATTGCCAGTTTTTAGAAATCTTTCATGAATGGAGCAAGCATGGAGGTTCAGTTACGTTAACCCTCTCGACTTTTATTTATGGATCCATTTGAATGGTGTGGCGTGTAGTGAAAAACCTACCACTTCTGTAATATGGAGTTAGTGAGGTTCTGAATTCAAAGATGCTCTTGTTAAGTTAGTGTTTTAGGTTCCTTTATAATGTTATCCCTTATCCTGAATGAATTTAGAGTGATCGTTAGCTCTATGACATGTTTATACCATTGTATGAGGGTCCACAGTTAGGTCCTCTGTCAAGATATAGAGATGGCTCCACTCAGCCAGCTTGACAGATAGCACCATATAATTACCTAAAAATGAAATTAGAAACAGTGAAGCAACAAACATTACACAAATATAATTATTTATTACAATACTTCATTTAACTATAAAGAAAGTGATGGAAACTTCAAGAAATAAGATCGCAATTTCATAAACCTTTATTTACATTATCAATCAATTTCAATTTCGTGTTTCTCAAGATTAGTCACTAGAGGTCTCTACACACCTGCCAGTGCTACTAAACTCTGAAAATGAAACATATTTAAAGACACAATCAATTGTCGATATTTCAAAATTCATCACATGTCACTTTTTAAAATAAATAATTTTTCCCAAACAATTATGGCTATTGGACTATTTCATTGTTTTAATAATTTAACTTCCTATTTTATTTCATGGTTAAATGATCAGAACTTATCTACTGTGGCTGATATATCAGTATGTTTATACCTAATATTTAGAAAATGTTCTTTCATTCTGGTTTCATTGACTACAATGAAATTAAAAGTGATTGATAATGTAAATGAATGTTTACAAAGTTACGATCTTATAATTACTTGAAATTTCCATAATCATTAAAGAAAAGTGAAGTTTTTGTTATAAATATAGTTTTTGTTAGCAATAATTACTAATCATAAATAGCTAATTATTAAACAAAATAATAGTTTGCTTAGTGTTTGAATGACAGCCTTTTAAACATGACAAGTGTAGAGCTTTCACAAAAGTGGAGGAATTGGAAAAAACAAGCAGTGATTAAATGGGACAGACGAGCAATATATAATCATATACTCTAATTTATTAAACATTTCTGTTTCCAGTTCTGTGTTCTCTAAACCAAACAAATACTTTCTACACTTTTTGGTTTTCTAACATATCACTGCACGATAAAATATCAAATATTGTCTCTACATATGCTGTAAATGTTTTAGCAGGACATTTAACACTGTGTGGATATTTGTATGAAAGCTGTATACATTTGAATTATTCTGTTACAGGATGCGGTCCTTCCTACAATAAAATCTGCAAGGTAAGTCTTGACTCTTTTCAATTGTAAGCCTTATGTTTACTCCAGCATTTATGTTTTAGTATGTGTGTGATCGAGCTCTTGAACTAATACAGATTGATATACTGTAGAACTTGCTCTAAGCAAAATGGTATGGGACAAAACTAATTTCCAGATTGAACATGTTTCTGTCTACAAAATACAACAGATTATATTTGTAATTATGTGTATATGAAACTATGTACTTCAACTGCTGTGCTGTAGATGTTCACTAACTTGCAGCTATTCTGTGCCATATAAGCACTAACGTCATATAAGAACATGTGTTTTAACTTACATTGTGCAGTTCTTGTAGTGTTATTCCTATCTTTTATTGCTCTGTCCCTTGCTTTTTCGCTACTTGGAGGAAACTGTGGCTCGAATTTCTGGTCGTATTTGGTTTTCTCTATGAAAATTTTTGCACTTCAAAGTGCGATTTAGGCCAGAAAAATTAATTCCTTTTTATATCTTGCTGAGGTTAGGTGCAATAAAAGTTTCCTAATAAGGTCAAATATTAGCACCCTTTCATACTGCGTTATTTCTGTGCATATTTTGAGAATTTCTAGTTCATCTTTGCACGCATATTTTCCGGTTTATGTTATATTTTTTATATTTTAAATTATTATTTTGTTTTTATTATTTATTTTCATGATCTTTTTATTATTATGTATTATTCCTTATTTTATAGTTTTATTTTTTATATTTTCAAGGTTTTTTATTTTAAGTGCAGTAAGAGATTCTTTATGATGTAGTATTATAGCACAATTTGATACTCCATTATTGCATATATTTCGGAACTCAGATTATGAATTTTAACAAATGGTGACCACAATTTTACAAACAATGTCATTTCTAGAAACTGCAGCTATGGATTTTCCAAAGAATATATAATAATCATTTGCAATTTCCCAGTATAAAGAATTTGTTTACAAGACTGCTACATTTGGAATAGTAGCAATACATCCATCTATTAATAATTGTCTGACAGATCCGTCCTATTTGCTGCAAATGCATACAAATGTCATGTATCTGGAGCCAGCACATCCATAACTGAAAGTGCCATTCAGAAAATGGAGGACATCTTTAGCATGTGTATGGTCATGTACTAACATTTTATAAACATCTAAATGGAAATTAAATTGTTCTGTCACACCAGCCGTGTGTAGGCCAAATTCTGGATTGATTGAGTCAGATTGACAAATAATACTGGTTGACTATAAAGCCTGGGCTTAGGTTCTTACGTGTTGTACATCGTCATTAAGGAGTTGTCTGATATGTATATGAGAATTTCTTAGTGGCTTACCGGGATAATGCGAGTCAATTGGAGAATTAATGTCAGCTCAATTGTTAGAACAACTGACAGAGACTGGGAGATCCGTCTTCAGGTCCTGCCTATGGCATTAAATTTTTCAGTCTGACTCAGTCTGTCCAAATTCTCTCCTTTGATATCTTTATTACTTCCTTAAAGGAACAAGAATGTAATATGAGGACCTCTCAGTTCTGCTTGTTCAGGTAAACCAGTATTAAAAGATTTCTTCACTCGCTAATTATAGGTGACAGCAAAGTCAAATGAGTGCAGTGTTTTCATAACCCTTGAAGTACTATTGCTGTAATATAATAACCAAATCTTTGTATTGTTTAGTTGATCACTTTGCTGTAGGCATTACCTGATAATAGAGTTGTTTACTTGCTTTCTTCATCACAAATTAGAGCAGAACAAACTAGAGCAGCCATACACTTCTGGATTAATTTAAAATGATAATTGTGGATAGATTCATCATTTGCAGCTCCTTTCCGCTTATCTCTTGAGTTTCTTTTGACATTTTAAAGATGATACGAAGTTCCACAACATTTCAGATTATATCCAGAAACAGTTCCTGTCAAGTCTCCATTGTTTTCTGAGGAAGTCCCAACAAGAGACCCAAACTTGTGCAATGGAGTCGATCGTCTTTGCTATGATTATCAAGAATGTGATGTCCTAACCACACACGACTACGTACAATGCGATCAACATGGTAAATGCAGTGATGGGGCGGACACGTTTATAAAATCTTTATATTTAAAACACAGTACTTTCAGTGATATGAGCAAAGTAACCCAGCAGTCTAGCACGTGTGAGAATGTCCTTAGATCTGAATCGAATTTGAAAAAATATGATGTAATTCATGCGGGTAAGAAACAATACCAATGTAACGTTTGTGATAAGAGCTTTCCTCGCTTGTCAGTTTTGAAAAGACATATTTTAGTTCATGAAAGTAAGAAGCCTCACCAATGTCGAGTTTGTAATAAGAGCTTTACCGACTTGTCAACTTTGAAAAGACACAATTTATGTCATGAAGGTAAGAAGGTGCACAATTGTAAAGTCTGTGATAAGAGGTTTACTTGCTTGTCGGATTTGAAAAGACATAATTTAATTCATGATGGTAAGAAGCCACATCATTGTAAAGTTTGTAATAAGAGCTTTACTCAGTTGTCACATTTGAAAACACATCATTTAATTCATGAAGGTAAGAAGCCACACAAATGTAAGGTTTGTGATAAGAGCTTTACTCACTCGTCAACTTTGAAAACACATAATTTAATTCATGAAGGTAAGAAGCCACACAAATGTAAAGTTTGTGATAACAGCTTTACTCGGCTGACACATTTGAAAAGACATTATTTAATTCATGAAGGTAGGAAGCAACACAAATGTAAGGTTTGTGATAAGAGCTTTACTCACTTGTCAACTTTGAAAACACATAATTTAATTCATGAAGGTAAGAAGCCACACAAATGTAAAGTTTGTGATAAGAGCTTTACCGACTTGTCAACTTTGAGAACACATCATTTAATTCACGAAGGTAAGAAGCCACACAAGTGTAAAGTTTGTGATAAGAGTTTTAGCATCTTGCCGAGTTTGAAAAGACATAATTTAATTCACGAAGGTAAGAAGCCACACCAATGTAAAGTTTGTAATAAGAGGTTTAGGCAGTTGTCGGATTTGAAAACACATATTTTAGTTCATGAGGGTAAGAAGCCACACAAATGTGAAGTTTGTGATAAGAGCTTTACTCACTTGTCAGCTTTGAAAAGACATAATTTAATTCATTAAGGTAAGAAGCCACACAAATGTAAAGTTTGTGATAACAGCTTTACTCACTTGTCAGCTTTGAAAACACAATTTAATTCATGAAGGTAAGAATCACACATATGTAAAGTTTGTGATATGCGGTGTACTGTCTTGTCGAATTTGAAAACTCATAATTTAATTCATGAAGATAAGAAGCCACACAAATGTAAAGTTTGTGATAAGAGCTTTACCCAGTTGTCAACTTTGAAAAGACATAATTTAGTTCATGAAGGTAAAAATCACACCAATGTAAAGTTTGTAATAAGAGCTTTACGCAGTTGTCACATTTGAAAAAACATTTTAGTTCATGAAGGTAAGAAGACACAAACGCAAGGTTTGTCATAAGGGCTTTACTCGCTTGTGACATTTCAAAAGACATAATTTAGTTCATGAAGGTAAGAAAACACACAAATGTAAAAATTGTGATAAGAGCTTTAAGCAGTTGTCAAATTTGAAAAGACATAATTTAGTTCATAAAGGTAAGAGGCACACCATTGTAAAGTTTATGAAAAGAGCTAGTCGGTTGTCAAGTTTGAAACGCGTTGTTCAATTCATGAGTGTAATGGCACGAATAATGTGATAAATATTGATTGTCAGGTTTCCAAACCCATTTATTTGATTTATGATCGAATGAGGTGGAGATGAATAGACAACGTTACCAGACCGCCACCTGTCTCGTTTGAAGGAAGCAGATCTTATTGAAAGGGAAAGGGCTGGTTTTGGTCTCAGCATTTTGTATGATGGCATTTATTATCATCTTCATATTAGTATTCGCATTATTTGGTTCCTTTTAATAAATATATTAATATGTATATAGTAGTTGTAATTAAATAGTCAACATTTATGTAAATCTTTGTAAGTGTCATATACATGTCTGGCAATAAATATTTCAATTGAATCGGTTTCTAGCCACAGATTAGCATAAATAGCCATGCCTTTCACCAGCTCTTTAATGCGGTTACGCTATTTGTTGTATTGCAGACTTTCGTTATGTTGACAGCGAACTCATACAAGTGGTTTGCTTTCTATGCACTTATTAGATCCTCCATAATCATTTTCACATTTGTTTAGGAAGGCGAGAGAAGTATATGAGTTTTTTCTCCAAGCTGACACAAATGTTCCGTAGGAGTACTGTGAGGATATTTCTTTCCCCAGAAATTCCTTTTTCTCCGTATGGTATTGATCAGTTACTGCACTTCTGTTGAAAAGAACGTTAGTTTTGCTAATGACAAACCATCGTGAGTGGTAGTTCATGACTCATTGTTTTGCCAGTCGTAGTTCATGTTACTCATTCAGTCTCTTGTTTGTCCCCATGAGCTTCCTTCTGGTTGTGGGCAGCTCATAGTTTTGAAAGTAGCATCTTGTAAACATAGTTTAGTGGAAGCCACAGATTCCCTGGTTATAGCTGCCGCCACCTTGAAAATAATTCATATGTTCCATAAGTATCAAGCAGTAGATTTGTCCTAAGGTCTTCATAATTTGTCGGACCAATTGTCAAAGATGGCGAGCAAAAGCCTGAATTAAAAATGCATTACAATAATATTAAATATGGAGTTCATATAATACATGCATTGTGCTCTACGTGGCAATTTTAAGCATTTGTTTAATATTACAAGTATTCTAGGGCTATCTTGGTGCTAAACAAGAACAAATATTGCACAAGACAGGAATACTTGAAAGTGTTGTCCTTAGATTTACTGTCGCAACAGCATCAAAGATACCCAATGATCTGAAAGAACTTCAAAAGATATATATACTTGAACAACCAAAAGCATATGAGTTATCGAATGCACCATAATCATTGAAAAGGAAACAATGTTAATTCTGCAATAAAGACGAAAAGAACAGCAAATCTGAATGTGCAATTGGGAAATGCAACGTCCCTCTCTGAGAAAAAATGCCAAAATTATTTGTGATAACTGCTTACTCAGGGAGAACAGAAGAAAAGCTGATGACTCCTAGTATCTGAACTTGAGCCAAATTACAATATCCGTTCAATTCGTATTATATTTTAGCTGATATGTTTAATATTGTACGGACGGCTGCCTACACAGTGTTTGACTTTATCAACAATGATACAAGTGGCATAAAAGCTACCCAGTGTTTTCAACATGCTCGGAGAAACTCAAATACTCGTACGGAGTTCTGATGCAGAAGAATGCCAATTGCAGATAATTTCTTGGTTCCTTCGTTCTACATTGCTATAGCAACCAAGTAACTTATGTCCTACTGGTCCAAATCGCCACATGACGTAATCACATTTTGCAGCTACCAATAACCACAATGTTACATAATGTTTCTCTCACATTGCATTATGTCGTGAACAAACTAATGTCACACTTTCACTTTTGTACAAATTTACCTTTTCACAATAACCTTAAATCAATTTTTTAAACTTTAAAAGAATAAGATATAGGCGCATTTAGTTACATAAAGATCAGTTGGATATCATTGATAATTATAATATATAACAGCAAATTACATTTAAATAAGGTTTTGTTACCATGTTTCTAAATTTACTTTTTCTGGAGACTGCAATGTATATTAAAACTCATGTGCCAGTCGCAGCATTATGCTTAGTACCTCCAATGTAAAGCTGGTCGCAATCTTAAGAATTAAATTGATAAGTGGCAGATTTTTTATAATTGGGAATTTTATCTTTTTTAGAGAGTAATGTAGCAAACTTTTAATATGATATTTATTTTGAGGAGCTAAAGTTACAACAATTTAATAATCATTAAATTATGACTTAATGACTTATGGCAACTGCAAGGCCATATAACCAAGAACATGGTGCTGGACCAGAAGACGCCTGTACATGGACTATGTGTAGCCAGGGCATTGCTGCCGTGCCGAGAGAAGGTGCCAGTGAGACTCCTAAATCCAACGAACACCTATCACAACGTCCAGCCGGCACGGATTTGGGAACGTGCGAGCCCGTGATGAGCGTAACAGGAGCCGGTGCCGACGAAACACCCCGGCTAGAAGGCTTACGAGAGAGGGCGGCCGACCACTTGACCGCAGAACAGCTGGAGAAAGTTCGACAACTGCTGAGGCAATACCAGTGCGTCTTCAGCCAAGACGACAGTGACTAAGGACGCACGGACAAAGTGCTTCACCGCATCGACACCGGGGACGCCCGGCCTATTCGGCAACCTCCTAGACACGTTCCGCTGGTGAAGCAAGGGGCGGTACGAGACATGCTGGAGGATATGAGATCCAGGGGAGTGATTGAAGAGTCTGACAGCCCTTGGTGTTCCCCTGTAGTCTTAGTGACGAAGAAGAACGGAGAGCTGCGCTTCTGCGTAGAAGCTGAACCGTGTCAGCTGCACGCATTGTTTCCCCTTACCCCGGATTGATGACACCCTGGACACGCTAGCTGGTGCACAGTGGTTCTCGACCCTGGACCTGAATTTGGGCTATTGGCAGGTAGCTCTAGACCCGAGAGACAAGGAGAATACTGCATTCTCGACAGGCCAAGCGCGTTGGCAGTTCACAGTTATGCCCTTTTGCCTCTGCAATGCACCAGCTACCTTCCAACGCCTCATGGAGTCGTGAGGAGAGGACTGACTTACGACGCTTGCCTGGTATACCTGGACGACATCATCATGGTCGGTAAGACCTCTGAAGTCATCTCGAGAATCTGAGTAAGGTGCTACAGAGATTGCCGGCGACCAACTTGAAGCTGAACGCGAAGAAGTGCCAACTCTTTCGCAAGGAAGTGAACTACTTGGGCCACATAGTCTCAGCAACCGGAGTCGCCACAGACCCGGAGAAGACATAGGCTGTGAAAGATTGGCCTCTTCCAAAGGAGAAGAAAGGGTTGCGCAGTTTCCTGGGGCTGTGCAGTTATTACCGACGGTTCATAAGGGAGGTCTCTAACATCACCAAGCCCCTCACCCGACTGACGGTAGAACATCAACCTTATGTGTGGACGGAGGACGCCGAAGACGCCTTCCGGCGCCTGAAGAAGACACTGTGCAGGGCTCTTAAGCAGGGATTTCACCAACCAGGCGGTGCCTTCATTGTAGACACTGACGCCAGCGACCACTGTATTGGAGGCGTCCCATCTCAAGTCCAGGACGGCCACGAGCATGTGATAGCCTAATACAGCAAGGCGCTATCCAAGTCAGAGAACTACTGCGTCACCCGGCGAGAATTACTTTCGGTGGTGAAGACCTTGGAGCACCTCCACAAGTACCTGTACGGTCAGCCATTCCACCTGAGGACTTACCATTCCGCCCTAACCTGGCTATTGAGCTGTAAGATCCTGGAAGGCCCGACAGCACGTTGGGTCCAGAGGCTGCAGGAGTACGACTTCACCTTGGAACATCGTAGAGGGAAGAGCCACGGTAACGCAAACGCTATGTCCCGAAGATCCTGTTCAGAAGAGTGCGGCCAGTGCAACACAGTGGAAGAGAAGGAGCGTGCCGCACCAGTCCGAGTAGTCACGGCAGTGCGTGCTGACCGCTAGGATAGCGCAGGCCTGAGGAGGGAGCAGCTGGCGGACGCACACTTGGGGCCACTCTTGAGGAAGTGGAGGCAGGGACAAGACTATATCATTATATAGTATTATAATTTTTATGGATCTTAAACATGTGTTCGTCGTATTTCACAAATTCCAATATCTTCCATGTTTACTTGTTTGTTATGAATGATCACATAATGGTCACTGACATATTTTGGATCTACAAAAACTTTAACATTAGTGATCTGAATTTCTAATGATTGTTTTACAATTATATAATCATTATACTTTTTAAATAAGAGTATCTTGATGTCTTGTAAGTTTGTGTACACCTTTATGTTGGTTAAAAGCATTTAAAATAATCAGTGATTGCTTCTTACATGTCCCAATTAATTGTAATATAAAATATTTTTCCAAATGTTCTGACTTAACATTATCAATTTTCTGAGCTGTTCCGACATTGAACACACCTGTCTCTAATATTTCCGTAGAAGTTCTAATTTCACTTAACACATTTACTTAATCATTTAATTGAATCTTTATCATTAAATTTTCATCTTCACTTATTCCACAGACACCTAATATTGTTTCTTTCTTTCCAAACATGTCCATGTTAGTTTTAATTACATTCTAACTGATTGGTTCGTAGTTTTTATTCTTTATAAACATTGACACTTCTCTTGTAGCTCGTTGACACTTCGGCACTCTGCTATAGAAATGTATATTGTCCTAAGTTGTCTATTCCATTTTTCTTCATTTTAGTTTCTGTTAATTAGTTTTTACAATTCATACTGTACGTCCTCATATTTCTTAGAAATCCTTGAACATACCTTGTTCCCAAACAAATAGTCCGTTTTTGTACTTGCTGTCGTCGTAAGTATTAGTAATGTTCCTTTAGTAATTGTCAGTGAGGTAGGCGTTACTACTACGCAATCCTATAACCCAACCACCGTTTGTCATTTACTTTCATAACAACATCAACTCGCAGAGGTAGAACAAAGCGTCATATGGTGATAAGTCTTTGGGATAGCAGACTAAGAATCGAATTATACGAAAATAGAGTAAAGGTAGTGTTATATTATTAATCAAAAACACTAAATTATATATTTAGTAAATCTTGGACTGTGACTTATTAATGTAGAAACCAATTTTGTGAAAAGAAAAATATTTAAATTAATTTTCGGTTAAAGAAGCTACAGGCAGCTTGCCTGTCGTTTGTTTTATTTGTCATTGAATTTTAAAGCCTACTGTTGGAACTACCTAATGATTGGAATTGTAACATCATGGAAACAAGATTATTGATATTACTTACATATCTTCATTTATTTTATATTTATTTTGCCTTCTGAATTCTGAAAACAATAAACAAACGCCGGCTACGTCCGTGCTCTTATATAATTGCATTCTATTGCTGCCTCTCTTAAACAATTAACACTAAACTCATTTTAATGACAATAATATTCTCTGCTTGGTACGTTTAGAAACTTTCAGTATGTTACACCGACACGTTCTCTACCAGTGAAGAATGATACGAGGGAGAACTCAAAAGAAACCGGATTGTTGTCATAAAGATTTTATTGATGAACCTTTTTTTAAAAAAATTACTTAATTTTAAATCCAAGTAAAAATGCTGGTTAACAGTCTGTCAGGGGGTACGAATACCCGATACATAATTTCACCAACACCAAAAAAGACAACGATCATCGTCTTCACATTTGACATCACTTGCCTTGACATCACTTGGTCTGGGAGAGTTAGGAGTCCTCCACTGGCTTGACGCTTGCTTGGTTTCTAAGTGATACCCGTAACACCAACTCTCATCCGCTGTAATAACTTTCTTCAAGAAGTTTGGATCACGTGCAATCTCTGTTTTCAAGTCCTGTCACATTCATGCGGATGGTTTTGTGCTCCCTTGTGAGAAGGCGCGGGACAAATTTAGCAGCAACACGTCTCATGTACAAGTCCTCAATATCCACTGGCACGAGCTCCAACTGACTCCTGTCGTTGCTGAAATTTGGTCGATCGTTTGGCGACGACCCTCGTTGATCTTTTGGCGGACCTTTTCAATGTTCTCCTCATGTCGCGAAGTTTAAGGGCGTCCAGAACGAGCTTGGTCTTCAAAACACATCGCACCACGTTTAAAGCGCACAAAACACTCGAAGACCTGTGTGTGGTTCCAAGCGTCCTCCTGGAAATCTTTCTGAAGCATTTGCTGTGTCTCCGTTGCAGATTTTTTAAGCAGGAAACAAATTTTCACAGCACTCTTTTTTCTTTTAAAGTTGCCATAACGACTTCGCAGAGGTAACCCGCCAACAGTCAGAGAAACACAATAACACACTTGCACCTTCATCTTTACACTGACGCCGTCTGCTCAGCTGTTTCATGAAGGTCTCTACTAAGACCATCTAGCGTGTGAACCCTGCACTACGTCTACGAGTGGCAACTCGCTCGGAGTCTTTTTTCTCTTGGGTCCCTCCTCTTATGTCTGAGTTTGTTGTCTCATATTACTGTCCTCATAATACATTTTGCTTACAAAAGTTTGAAAAGTAATTACAAGGAAAACGGAATATTGAAATACTAATTCCTTGTAACAAATGATTGTGTTTGAAACGGAAAACAATTTACGTCTTACGCTCACGTTAACTTTATATTTCCCTTCATTCAATTCATGTTCATCAACATATATAATAATAACTTACCTATTTTGTAGGTCGAGGGGAATTAGGAATACAGTAGGCTTTAAGGGAGAGCCAAATGCTTTAACAGAACAGCTGCAACTAATTTGATTATATTGTCGCGTGGAAATTCGCTCGGAGTGATAACGCGACTTGTTTACACAAAGGAACTGGTAAAGATATAAATATAGCATGCAGATAAACGTCTGCCGAAAGAAACAACCTGAGCTAAATGGAAATTTCTGGTGACATCTTGATTGGTAGAGATTATTCGGTTGCTTAATTGTTCTGGAAGTCTGTAGCTATCAGATGAGGTATTTAAGGAGCGACGACTCGCCAAAAGGTAGTCGTGAACAGTAGTACACAGATGTAATCAGAACACTGTTTGTTAGTATCATCGACCTTGGTAGATCGTGTATGTGATGTAATACTGCTAATGTGAGTGTACTTCTAGGCAAATAAAGATTTTAAATTTTACAAATTGGAATTTTAATTCATGGAACCCAAAAAGTCCTTATATTCTCGTTATATAGCTTAAATATGTTGAACGAGTTTGTCCGGAAAATGACATTGTTGTTGATTATAACGCCTGAAACCCAGTTACGTATGAAGGTAAATAGAAGTAGCACGTTAGGGGCAATATGTTACTGAAATGCGGGGCGAAGTACAAAAATGCAAAGTAATAAACAAGGATTAAAGTAACGTAACTATAAAGATACAGAAGTGAAGATGAAGTACAGAAATGCCAGTATACAGTCTTATAATAAGGGAAGAAGCATTGTCATTTAGCGAAAAACCTGGTTTCAGTGGGTTTTTTTTCAGGAAGATAAGGTTAAATATTGAAATTCGGTAGCTATGAGACTTCAAACAATGATTTTCAGTAGAAGAAAGAATGCGAAAACTTTAGGAATGCTAATACGAAAAGATGATTTAACTGCTGATGGCTTGTGTTATCCTAATGTCAATGATCGCTTTTGTAAATGACTTCATACAAACGAATTACCAGCCAGGAACGTCAAGGAAGCTCTTGGGGGAAAACTATAGAGAGTATACGTAATATTAACTGCGTACTTTAACACAAATGGATGTCAAAGACTACCACTCATCGTGATTGGTCAACTGCAATGCCAACGTTGTTTTCAACACAATGCAGATTGCATTACCTGATAAATATTGTGCTTAGAATGAGGCATTTCTGTCAGAGAAATATTCTCTCTGCAGATTCAACGGACATTTGTATCAGCCATCAGAATATATCGAAGATAAAGCTATCACAAAGAGCTATTTGACAAGTCTACCGGTTATGCTTCTAAACTGATGGTCCAGTCCATGGACCAGGTACATCATGACAGACATGTACTTTTGTCACTTTCCTGCACGAATGTGGAAATGACTACGGAGGTTCTACTATAATCCACGAGATCTAAGTTGGCACTTTTTGCACTATCGTTGTCTAGATCGGGCGCTGGGTCTGTTTCCTTGAAATGGTCAGTCCCTCTTAAAGCACAACTGTACTTACTAATGACCTGCTTTAATGTGAGGGTAAACACAAGATTATTTCACTGGTGTAGCAACCCTTGAAAGCAAAGTATCGGTTGTTAGCGTGTTGGAAACATGAAAAATGTTTTAGAAGTTGAAACTTTTGTGATTGTGATAAACATACTGCTTGGAATAGTGCTAGTGTCTGCGATAGTTCTAGGAGGCGTGGGAAGAAAGGGAAAAACTATAAGATTAGATACCCACCTCGGTATCGTAGACGGTAGCGTGCCTGCCTCACGTTCAAGAGGTCTCGAGTTCGAATCTCGGTCAGGATGAGTTTCCTGGATAAGGTTTTCCGGGGTTTTCCGTTATCCTGAAAGAGGAATGTCGGATAGCTCTAAGCTCCATGGACCCTGCGCTCATTTGAGCATCATTTATGTCATTCCATTCATCGTCCGATATGACTTAGCGTTGGAGGACGTAAATTACAAAAAAACTATAAGATCAGATGGCAGGGAAATTGTGATTAACGTTCCTTCATTTTTACAGACGAATGCGAGGTCCTAAAATGCGGAAAGCCAACAATATTTGTGTCGAGCATAATTGAAAGAACTGCTGCAGCTACAGGTATTTCATCTTGTACTTGAAAAGAATACTTAAAGAACAAAATAAGGTGAAAGCAAGTGTTAATTTTATAGAGATTTCTGGTAAAAAAAAACGTCCGAATGCAAAACTCAACAAAAACAGCGATAGACAATGTCTGTGCTGACGCCAGAATAAAATATATTCACTCTATCGGAGTGACTTTCTGCTCAGCTTCGAAGACATAAATAAAGTTCTAAAAGAAAACAAATGTTCAACTGGAGTTTATGGAGCTTGCGAAAAGCACTTTATCAAATTAAATTTAGATTTGTAAACAACTCACGCGGAGGAAATTTTCTGATGGAACTGCCAGACGTTGTTTCAAAAGGATTCGCGTTTCTAAGAAAAATGAAAGAAGTAAGGACTTCCATTGCTCCTATTATTTACTTAGATGAAAGCTGGATCAGCATAAATCTTACGAAAAACGAAATGTGGAAAAGTAAAGAGGACGATCTTGAGTTTCCCAATAGGGAAAGGATAGAAATTTCTTACACGCGGAGAGTTCGACATGTTTCATACCCAACGCTTTTCTGAGTTTTAAATCAAAATCAAGCAAAGCCTATCATGAAGGAATGGATAGTGAAACATTTAAAAATTGGTTTATTAGTCAGTTGTTACCGAACTTTCCCCCCAATACTGATGTTATTGATAACGCCTCTTATCTATTCTTAATATTTAAGCCCTGTAAATGGTGATTTAAATATGGCGTACTCCTCCTTTTAAATACATACATAATCATTGAAATTAAAATTGCTAGAAGTTTGTGAGTTGTGGCAGCAGAGCTATGCGGTAAATTTTATGCTTGTTGTTGGTATCTCTGCTACAGATGTGGCTGCATGTGTATTTGTAGAAGGCTCTCACAATATGGCGAATTGTTTACATTTGAAGTACATGTGGCTTATAGTTGCAGTTTTGTTTACAGTTCAAATTATCGACTTGAGTGTTATTTATTCACGATTATTTGAAACTTTGCTATAAATATAGGTAGAGTAAAGCGTTTTGGTTGGAGAAAGGCAGTGTTTTGTCGTAAAAACACAAAAAACCGAAAATGGAAAGTGTATCTAACCATACTAATTACAGTAAATTTTCAGCTTCTAGACAACAATTGTATCACATTCAACCTGATGACAACAGCTTTTGCTTAGATAACAGTTGAGCTCAGAAGAGTTTTGTAATTGTAGACCTATCATTGTTATCCAAACTGGTGTAGAAAAGTACAGGATTATGGTGCAGGAATGATGTAGCTATTATTGAGTTAGCTGAAAAACCTGTTCTTTTAGGATGTTGCATATTTCCAAAGGTTACAATTTTACATGTTTGGGTACACATTTCTCAGAAACCACTCTTGTTAGAGTGGAATGAAACATTTTGTAGTGTCACAAACCATTATGTTTAATAAAATGACCGTAAAGATATTTTCAGGTAAAACATTTTGAATTTTTAAAAATTTAAAATCTGTGCATTTTAAGGGAAAGAACAGTGGTATCAAATTCAACATTTTTTGTCTATATACTTAACTATATAAAAATTCTGACACGGTCACTTTATGCATCACTGTGTACTTTATTTCTCATAAGTCAGTAATTTAATCACTTAAATCAGTAATGCAATCATGGCTCCGTAACAATAATATTGAGTCTGATCCGCCTTCCACCAAAGCTGAAATTTAGGAATAAAGAAATTTCAAAAAAGACGGTCTCAAAATTTATGAAATAAATGGCATAGTGCAAATGCACGCCAACGCTAAATACGACCACCTAGGTATTATTGTGACCTAAATGCTACAGAACTTATATGGGCACAGATAAAAATATATCGCGAAAGACAACATATCATATAAGTATGGTGAAGTAAAAATACTGTTTGATATTGCAGTAGACAGTGTCCGACCAAAATTGGCTCGGAGCTTGTGAACACTTTGAAAAGATAGAACAGTTTTAGCGGGAGAAAGATGGATTAATAGGCAAATTTATGATAGGTTCATAATTAATTTAGAAGATGATTCAGATAGTCAACATGAGGATAGTTAACATTTTAAAATTTCTGACATTAAAGAAGGGGAGCAGGAACCAAATTTGGAGGACGAAGAATGAACAGGCGAAGAAGGATCATCCGTCACTTATGTGTCTTCCCTGCCTGGCTAGCAATAAAAGAGGGGTGGGTTGGAAGAGGCGGGGTGTACATATTTCTTTCTCTTTCCACAAATCATGGGCCAAATTAAATCTCGTGCATTATAGAGGCTCATGAAGCAATCTACTTATGTGGGTTCACTTTCTAAACAACAGAAGCCTGGAATACAACATATAATGTAGCTACATTACAAAGTTGGTGACCATGACCTTGACCATGACGTGATGGCTGGCTGTATATAGCCAGAAGGTTTTTGCTGCGTGCCCACCCGTTAAGGGTTTTACCGCAGGTAAGGTATTCGAACGGGATTTTGTAGGATGGATATGGTGTAGGTTTTGAGATTTGAAGAATTTTGTGAGGTTATAATTTGTACCTTCCAGATGAAAGGACAGGATGCAATTCCCTGCACCCTGGTGTTTTTAATTTAGTTTTGGGTTGGGGAGAATTTTTTTGCCATGCAACTTAGGTGATTATGTGGAGCTCAGCTTTAGCTGCTGTAAGGAATAGCTCCTGGTTGCGGGGGACCCGATGTTGTCTAGAACGGCGTCTAGTGTGGTCATAATCCGCCAGTGATCTAACAAGGGCGCTTCTATGAGTTGGTAAAGTTGCGTAGAATTCTGATGCCCGGCGCCTAACTTCGTCCTCCACATATGGAAGTCCCGAGGCTTCGTGAAGCAACCTGGTAGGAAAATAGCGACCCACAGAATAGTTAGACCGTAGCCCTCTATTCCGTGCACGTTGAAGCCATGCCAACCAGCTATCTGCCGCCATGCCCCAGATCTCGCAGACGTATAGCATAACGGGGATCTCCAGCGCTCGGAAGAGGTGTAACCTCTGGTATCGAGCTCGACCCCAGCATAGGATACGGGGAAGCGAGAGCTCCTTGTACCCTTGCCGCTAGGTCTCTGATGTGTTGACGAAAGGTTAGGTCTCTATCCAATGTTACTCCAAGGTATCGGACAGAGTTAGTCCACTCTATCCGTCGACCTCGGAAGCTCAAGTTGGGGCAGTCTGCGGGGGTGTGGCGCTTTGTGAAAAGTATGGCGTGGCTTTTGTCCGGATTTATTTAAGTCGCCATCATCAACGCGCAGCTTGGCCATTTTATCCTCCCACGCTTGCACCTTGTGCTCGCGCAGTCGGACACTGACCTCGCTCGATTATGTGGCGTGCGGTGACGCTGGTATAGTCTCCCTGCTGCCCAGGATCGTCGGATGAGCAGTATTATGTCCAAAGGGAGGACACTTGGATGTAGTGGGGCTGC
The DNA here is from genome assembly GCA_030765055.1 of Mantis religiosa. Taxonomy (NCBI): domain Eukaryota; kingdom Metazoa; phylum Arthropoda; class Insecta; order Mantodea; family Mantidae; genus Mantis; species Mantis religiosa. The sequence continues at coordinate 748,969 of JAUKNK010000078.1, read as the reverse complement.
AGAGTGGATTGTCCGGCTTTTGACAGTTCGTGTTACGATGGAAATGAAGGATGAGATTGCGTTCTCCAGGGTAGGTATGTTGGTGATTTTGGGGTTTGGCGGAATGGAAGTGCGGAGGCAGTTCCTAACGCCTTCCCAATCGACTTCACGGGTTTGAAGCGAGATGTCATTACTGGCAACCCTGGTGTTGATTTCCGTTAACACCGGATTATGATCACAATGTAATGCGTTTAATGAGGTAAGGGTGGGATGAAATGGTAGATGTTTTGTGATAGAGAAGTCGATGACTGAAGCCATTCCTCCACCTCGCGGATAGTGAGTGGGTTGCCAGGGACCCTGACTTGAAGCTGAAGGTCGGCATCTATAAGGCGAATGATTTCATTGCCTCTTGCATCTGCTTGGCGACCAAATGCCAACGTTGATGTTTAGCATTGAAATCGCCGGCCATGATTGCACTGGGATATGGGACTAGGATGGAAAGATAGTCGTTTGGCACGAACTGCCCTTTTGCTGGATGATACACGGAGACCACTAAGACCTCTAACCCACCAATGTCCATACTAATGGCCGTTGTCTCAAGTGTTTGAAGAGGTGGGAGTTGTATTGGTTGGTGGACCACATTCCGCCTCACCAGCGCCGCAGTTCCGCCTCCTGGACGGCCCTGTCGGTCTGTACGATGGCAGATGTAGCCCGGTAGTCGGAATCGGGAATCTTGTCGGAGATGCGTCTCGCTGACTAAGATGACGTCTAGAGCATGGGATTGAGCGAAATGAAGTAACTCGCTCCCCTGACCATACAGGCCACACGCATTCCAAAATGCGAATCGAAATGAGGTACGAGACCTATTGCGACTCGCCATTTGTGGGCTGCTGGATTCCTGTTGTCAGAAGAGCCAATGCCTCCATTGCCGCCACTAACTTGGCATCCGGGTCTGTAGTGGAGAAGAACTTCACCACGATCTCGCAGATTTTCTGCCCATGTGTCAACAACAGTTGTTGAAGCCACTGGAACACCTCTGTGAGATCGAGGGATGCTGTAAGGGGAGCAGGGTTAGGGGAAGAGGGCTGTGGGCTTGAGGTGGGTGAGGATGACCTTGACCTAATGGGAGACGGTCTTCCTCCCGCCCTTTGGTCTCTCAACTGCCGCAGGGGCATGGGAGTTCCATGCTTGCCCTCAGCAGTTGGGTCTGTGGGCTTGGAAGGGCGCTTTTTTATGTCCACGTGACGTTCTAGTGGCATCAGTGGCTCGTTGCGCAATTTCTGCAAACGTGGGTCTCTGGTCCTGCTGCTCCTGCTGTTGGGTATTCTCCTGCCTGAGTCTAGGCCAGGCGCTGGTGCTTGTGGTGGGGAGCGACCTTTGCTCCTCCCTGGTTGGTGCAGGTCGTTGTTGCCTGGGTTGCTGCATCGGCTTTTTTGCAGCAATCACTGCCTTCCTGGCAGGACATCCTCGATAATAGGCCACGTGGTTGCCCTTGCAGTTTGCGCAGGTCGGCACATCAGTGGCAGCTTTTGTGCAGGCCTCCTTGTCATGGGGACCACCACACCTTAAGCAATGGAGGTTCCGCTTGCAGAAGGTGTTGGAGTGGTTAAACCCCAGACAACTATGGCACTGCGGAGGACCGCCAGTGCTTCTGACGGTTTCTACCTTGACTCGAAGGTAACAGATGGTATTGATACCCTCTAATTTTACCTCCGGGACGTTAGCCCTCTCCCATTAGTTTAAGTACAGTATTACTATAGGAATAAATCAAGACATTGAATATACTAGAATAAGTGGTATCTAAGAAATGACTGTGTAACATTACATTAGTTCTAAGCTATAACTACGAAAATTGTAACCAAAAATGTATACATGAAACAATAAAGAGGGGAACACGATCTTGTGTTTAAAAAAGGAACCAGATTCCAGAGTGTGAAAGGCTGAGATCTTGCTAGTCAGCAAGATCTCAGCCTCCTTTTTTTCTCCACTATCACCACGAAAATTGGGATAGGGACAGGGCCAGGCGTCCCTTGTGAAGCAGGCTTTGTCAGTTGCGTGACCAGACGGGGACTGGTGCCCTGACGGTTGAGGTCTTCCTCGATGTCTCCCACCGATGTGTCGACCGGAGGCCCCTGATGATCTTATGGATGTCACGGGGCTTATCAAGGCCGACGGTGAAGTATGGAATACTTCTGCCATTCAAGACCCCGAGGAGAAGCTGGTAGTCCTCCACGTGTTTCACCTGAAAGACGAAACGACTCTTCCTCCCCTCCACCGTACACAACCTTGAAAGGGTTGGCATGACTTCCTTTAGGAAGCCTACCATACCCTTGAAGTCGTCCACGATGAGAGGAGGAATATGTCTCCTGGCTGGCTGACTGGGCTCGTCAGTCGTCTTTAAGGAGGTGGTGTTCCTCTTCCTCCTCCTTGTCACTTCACGGAAAGCAGCTTCATCTGCTTCCGTGGAGATGTGCGATGAGCTACTTCCCACCTCGTTAATTTCCATCCTGGAGGATGAACCTCCCGCTGCTAAACTTTCAGCTTCGGAATCAGAGCTGTCTGAGAGCACGCTCTCGGTAATTTCGCCTACCCGCTGTAGAATCTCGCGGGAAGCGCCCTTGTTAACCGGCTGTTTGGCTACAGTCAAATGTTTAGCCTTTGCATTTGCACCCTTATTGGGATTTCTGCGCGGCCGTTGGCTTCCTGCAGTCAGGGAAGGAGCCCCGACTGCAGGGTGGGTGACACCAGTACTGGTACTGGGGGTTGCATCCACTTCTGTATGGTTGGATGGGGTTTGAGGTCTGCTGGTGGTGTTTACCTGGGCCATATTTGCCCTCCACCAAAGTGCATTTCACAGCTAACCTTGGCTATTTACTTAGCAGTTAGCACAGGTTTGCTAGTCCAAGTCCAAGTCCACGTCGAATGCTGACAGGCTGTTAACAGCCAGTAGGTTTTTGCTGTGTCCCCACCCAGGTTTTGGGTCTGAGCGCAGGTTTTTAGATGGTTACAGGATGATGTGGGATTTTTTTGTTGAGGAAATTTATTGAGGTAGTTTTTTGCTCCTCTTTAATTTTGTACAGGATGCCAAACCGCTTTTTTGTTTACATCCTGTTACAGGTTTGCTATTGATAAAGTGGGGTAAATTTTTGTAGCCATACAGCTCATTTGGAGATTTTGAAATTTAGCTTGTGTTGCTGTATGGATTAACTCCATTGTTACCCCGGGTGCCCGCAAGCCATACGGGGTACCCGGTTAAGCCTGAAGCGGCGACTCGTAGCGTCGTAATCTCCTAGAGACCGAACCAGGGCGCTTCTGTGCTGAAATTTGAGCGTAAAATTTTGTCCCTCGGCGCCTAATTTCGTCCTCCACGTATGGGAGATGAGAAGCTCCGTGAAGCAACCTCACGGGGAAAGAATGACCCACAGAATAGATGGATCTGTGTCCTCTATTCGGTGCACGCTGAAGGTGTGCTATCCGGCTATCTTCAGCCATGCCCCAGATTTCACAGGCGTACAACATGAGTGGGATTATCAGCGCTCGAAAGAAGTGTAGCTTTAAGCGGACTGGCATCGAGCGTGAACCCAGCATTGGGTACAGAGAGGCAATAGCCCCCTGTAACCGTGCCGATAGTTCCCTGATGTGTACGCATTTTATACAGACTTTTACTCACTTGGCTGATGAAGGCTGGTCGGCTGTTTTCTGCGAAGTTGTCGCTCGCACGCTGCTGCTGCCTTCTCCTGGAGATTTATTGATAAGGTAGAGTTAATGGCCGAACATCTAGCCTACACCTTCCAACCGGCAGAATCAATTGACGGCGAATTGACGGATGAAATCAATTCAGAAGTCCACCGTTACATTAGTGTTCCTCACATAGTGCATGAGGTCAACCTAACATCCTCGCCTGAGCTCAGGAGCACCATCACCTCTGTAAGGCCCTTTAAGGCAGCGGGAGCCGACAACTTAATATATGTTGCCTATAAAGACCTGCCGCAAACCTGGTTACAACTCCTAGTGCATCTTTTCAACAGCTTCCTGCTATTGGCCTATTTTCCAGTGGCATGGAAACATGGTAGAGTAATAACTCTTCCAAAGCCTGGAAAAGACGCTAAATATCTTAACAGTCATATGCCTATCTGTCTGCTGCCATCCATCAGCAAGTGGCTTGAAAAAAACAGTGCAAAAGCGCCTCCAAACCATTCTGGGCCAACATCACGTCTTACGTCCGGAGAAATTTGGATTCAGGAGACAACATTCAACTACACATCAGCTCCTTCGCCTAGTGGACTAAGTGGTTAAAGGGTTCAATAATCGGCATTACGTTGCAGCCCTCCTTCTAGACACATCCCGAGCCTTCGATTCTGTCTGGCACGAAGGCCTCCTACATCGCTTCATTCAACACAACATCCCATCCGACTTCATACACATAATACACCAATACTTTCAAAACCGCTCATTTGTCGTCGCAAAAGACGACATCCTATCTCAACCCTACTCCATAAACGCAGGAGTACCTCAAGGCAGTGTCCTTGGGTCCCTGCTTTTCCTTACATATATAAACACACTTCCAACCCTGAGAGGCTGCAACCTCTACCTATTTGCCGACTATACTGCCATAACAACAGCATCAAAGCGTCATGACGTCGCAGTGCAACAGGCACAGATATTCGCGGATATGCTGTATGCCTGGTTTGCGACCTGGCGGTTGAAACTCAATGCCACTAAGTCCCAGGCCGTCACATACACACGGCGAGCACTACCAGATGTACCTAACCTATCTCTAGGTGATGTTTATGTACCCTGGTTTACGCAGGCAACATATCTCCGCTTGCTTCTGGACATGCGCCTTACATGGAAAGACCACATAACAGCTCTGGCTAACAAAGTTAGTACAATGATGGCCATGTTGTATCCACTCTACAACCCTAAGTCACCTATGGCTCTTCGGAACCATATGCTACTCTATTAACAATTGTTAAGGCCGGTTTTCACCTACGGCTGCCAAGTCTGGGGTGCTGTTGCCAAAACTCATCTCTCTAAACTCGCGTAATGGACACTCCTCGTTCTTGACGTCGGGATAGCTGTTACCTTGGCCGCCTCCATCCTTAACGCTGCCGTTAGCGCCTCGTGGATGGTTTTATAATCGCCGAGCGTTAGGCGTTGACGAATCTCAGTGTCACGTACCCCGTCAACGAATGTGTAGGCAGCTTCCCGGGATACGAACTCTAGTGGGAGGTCGACTAGGGCCTTGCTAGCCAGTTGTTCAACTGCCAGGGCGAACTCCTTCAGCATCTCCCCTGGCTGCTGTGACCTTACCTATAGATGGCTGCGGTACGCTGCAGCTAAGTGGTGGTTTCCAAAATCATTCTCCAGGGCTTCCCAGATGTCCTTGGGCGCCGCCGCTGTCTGCACCGCGTTCGGGACTTCCGCGGGTTGTCCCAGGAGGATGTTTATTAACTGTGTGGCCTCCTCTTCTGGCGACGCGCTCGCCCACTCGGCCCATCCGCTTGCCCAGCTCCGTCACGTCATACCTTACGCCGGCCAACTGTTCTTCATATTTGGCGGCGAGAGCCTCGTTCACCACCTTCATCTCCGTGGTCAGTTCGGTCATCCTTGCGGTCATTGTTCTGGCCAAGTTGTTGTTTGCAGCTTCCGTCTTCGCAGCCAATTCGTTCATCTTCTCCAAAGTCTTTTCCAATGTGAGAATACTTTCGTTTAGTTTTTGAGTGTCTCCTTTGATGAAACCCGCTGGTTGCTTCAGGCCAATTTTCTCGTTCAGTTCAGCACTAAGAAACGTGGTCTCTACACTGAAATGATAAACCATTAGGTTTTCTTCTGCTGCAATTGATAACAAGGACCGCAGCGCTGCTAAACATTCTATGGATGCGAAGGTTTCATCAATTTCTTCTCCATACTTTTGTGAGAATATCTGAGCCATGAGACGAGCTTTGAACATTTGAACATCCTCATTGAACATTTTCAGCTTAGAGCATCCTCTCCGAGCAATCCTCACTTCGCTGTTTGAAACTTGAGAAAACTCGCATATGTCCGGGAAGGGTGACGTAAATTAACTACTAATTAATTAAGGTAAAGTAACTGCTCTAAAGTTGGAGAATGAAGAGAACAGGCTTACGAAAGCCTATCTGGGGCCTAGCGGGGACTTAATTCTAGATAAAACAGAGAAAGGATAGACATACTGTAAGAAGTAGAGGCAGTTTGCGAGTGATAAACAAAGTTACCCACAAAGGCGCCTTGGTAACAGCTGAAAGCTATTGGATATGTTCGTCTGCTCGTCTAAGCTGGTAATGTCCTCACCGAAGTTCTTGCTGACTTGCGGTGCTGTCCTTGTAGCTTTCCTGCTAAGTGTACTCTCCGCATATGACTTTCTTTTCGAGTGGAGGAAAAATGCACTAACCATGGGATTGGGGTGCAGGGTTCCCTAACGGAGTGAACTGTCGTCCCTAACCACTAAAACCCTCCCCCGGTGGGTATTCAGGTGAGGAAGTGTAGCAGTACCGCTATTGTATCTGCGGATTCAGGGTGAGCGTCAAAGCCAGGGCGGGGACTGGGTAAGGTGAGAAATAGGCGCCGTGACACAAACATAACCGAGGCCGTGCTTGTGCCTGATTCTGTCTTATTTCTGATGTGACGTCGTTCGTTGTACTGCTATGTCCTGAAACAAGTGACGAAATCGCTACTACCAACCAGAGCTCTGAGCATGGCGTCAAATTTTCGTAGGATATTTTAATGAATTAAAAGTAACAAGTAAATGCACTATCAGTTCTTAGTACTTTAGTTAACACTGCCAAAATATCCTTGTCTTATATGCTACATTAGGAGTATATTGATATTGTTGCTGCTAGCGTTCTGTTTTATATAGATTAATTTGTATTTATATATAATCTCATTATGTGCTGTTTGTCGGTGTGACTTGCCCTAATTAATTTTGGAGGGACCGTTCTATCCCAGGACCGCCCTTGTTGACAACAAGGACTTCAAGGGCCACTTGTATGGTGTATAGAGGAAACCCAAAGCCATGACTCCCTCAGAGCAAGTGTTCTGTGGGAAAGGGATAACGGTCTGTTATACGAGTCATTGGGTGTTGTCGGTACCCAAATTCTGGAATGATGGAGTTTGGATTTTTCCATCTTTTTCCGTAAAGATCGAAGCTATTCAACTTAATCATGCCTTCGATAATGTCCAGATTTAGTTTTACATGAAGCTGCGGCAGCTTTGTAATTGTTCTTATAATTCTGTTTTGTATCGTCTGTAGTCTGTTTATAAGCGTTATAGCAGCCACACAGCTCATTTGGCGATTTTGAAATTCAGCTTAAGCTGCTGTATGGATTAACTCCTTTGTTACCTCGGGTGCCCGCAGGCCATACGCGGTACCCGGTAAAGCCTGAAGCGGCGTCTCTTAGCGTCTTAATCTCCTAGAGACAGCACCAGGGCGCTTCTGTAAGCTGGAATTTGAGCGTGAAATTTTGTCGCCCGGCGCCTAATTTCGTCCTCCACGTATGGGAGAAGAGCAGCTTCGTGAAGCAACCTCACGGGGAAAGAACGACCCACAGAATAGATGGATCTGAGTCCTCTATTCTGTGCACGCTGAAGGTATGCTATCCAGCTATCGGCAGCCATGCCCCAGATTTCACAGTCGTACAACATGAGTGGGATTATCAGCGCTCGAAAGAGGTGTAGCTTTAAGCGGACTGGCATCGAGCGCGAACCCAGCATTGGGTACAGAGAGGCCCCCTGTACCCGCGCCTATAGTTCCCTGATGTGTCCGCGGAAAGTTAGGCCCCTACAGGTTTGCTAAAAAGCCTAGGGTGCATTTTATACCGCCTTTTACTCACCTGGCTGATGAGGAGCTGGTCGGCTGTTTCTGCGAAGTTGTCGCTCGCACGCTGCTGCTGCTGCCTTCTCCTGGAGATTTATTGATAAGGTAGAGTTAATGGCCGAACATCTAGCCTCCACCTTCTAACCGAACATCATCACCTCTGTAAGGCCCTTTGTGGCAGTGGGAGCCGACAACTTGCCATATGCTGCCTTTAAAGCCCTGCCGCAAACCTGGATACAATTCCAAGTGCATCTTTTCAACAGCTTGCTGCTATTGGCCTATTTTCCAGTGGCATGGAAACATGGTAGAGTAATAACTCTTCCAAAGCCTGCAAAAGACGCTAAACACCTTTCCAGTCACAGGCCTATAAGTCTGCTACCATCCATCAGCAAGTGGTTTGAAAAAGTATTTTAAAAGGGCCTCAAAACCATTCTGGACCAACATCACGTCTTACGTCCGGAGCAATTTGGTTTCAGGAGACAACATTCAACTACACATCAGCTCCTTCACCTATTGGACTAAGTGGTTAAAGGGTTCAATAATCAGCATAACGTTACAGTCCTCTTTCTAGACATATCCGGAGCCTTCGATTCTATCTGGCACGAAGGCCTCCTACATCACCTCATTCAATACAACATCCCATCCTACCTCATACACATAATACACCAATACTTTCAAAACCGCTCATTTATCGTCGCAAAATACGACATCCTATCTCAACCCTACTCCATAAACGCAGGAGTACCTCAAGGCAGTGTCCTTGGGCCCCTGCTTTTTCTTACATATATAAACACACTTCCAACCCTGAGAGGCTGCAACCTCTATCTGTTTGCCGACGATACTGCCATAACAACAGCATTAAAGAGTCATCACGTCGCAGTGCAACGGGCACAGATATTCGCGGATATGCTGCATGCCTGGTTTGCGAACTGGCGGTTGAAACTCAATGCCACTAAGACCCAGGCCGTCACATTCAAACGGCTAGCACTACAAGATGTACCTACCCTACATCTATGTGATGTCAATGTACCCTGATCTACGCAGGCAACATACCTCGGCGTGCTTCTGGATATGCGCCTTAAATGGAAAGACCACATAACAGCTGTGGCTAACAAAGTTAATAGAAGGATGGCCATGTTGTATCCACTCTACAACCCTAAGTCAGCTATGGCTCTTCGGAGCAAACTGCTACTCTATAAACAAGTATTAAGGGCGGTTTTCACCTACGCCTGCCAAGTCTGGGGTGCTGCTGAAAAACTCAGCTCTCTAAACTCAAGTCCTCCAAAACCGTTACTTTCGGTCTGCAGTCGCAGCCGACTGGTACATCCCGAATGCAAAAATTCATGCAGACCTATCCTTCCCAAAAGTCACTGACTATATCCTACACTTGCCCCACAGTTTCTACTCGAACCTCCAAAACAGCTTCAACAACCTGATCCGTGGACTTGGAGAGTATGATCTCAACCCAGGTGAGACATACAAGAGAACCAGACTTGTACTAGAACCCCCATAAATTCCACATCTCCTTATCTTGCTACACTTACTCCATCTTTTCCTTAACCAACTATTCACTTCCTTAACAACATACCACCATTCACCCAACATCATTTCCTTAAACTAAACCATCACTTTGCCAGTAAGGGACCTAGTCCCGGTATGGCAAGAGTCGAAGGACCCTCCTCTGCGGGGGAGGACACTCCTTCAACGACCATAAGGCTGCTGCTGGAAATTTAGCGAATTGCCGGGAGCTTCCCTAAGGTCCCTCCGATAGTGGCAACTCGCTTACTCCGAAGCTCTGGACGGCTGGTAGCTCGCGTAGAGGAGGCGATGTGTACTCATCGAAGTCGCGAAGAGGAGTCCGAATATCTTAAAGTTCGTGAAAGGTGTGGCCATCCATTTATGCACATTTGGGTCCAGTCATGTTAGCAAGTGATGAGCCAATAAATTTGAAATAATTAAATGAAGACATCTACTATAGAAAAATGTTCCATAAACGTATATGATGAGCTGTTGGCATGTTTGAATGACGAAAACTGTGAGACAGGTCAAGATTTAACAGATGAAATAAATAAAAGCGTGTCGGAAAATGCTGAAGAAGAGGTCATAGAATGACGGCTGATGAATGCTCACATTGCTAGTGATGACACATTCCTGAATATAACAACCAGATACATAAGGCGGCTGTGCAATAAAGCGTGTAGCCGTTTAGTACAATCATTACAACTAAACATTCCGGAGAAGCTGCACAGTGATAAGTGTACACAAAGTCTAAGTATCACGTGAAAATGAATGTATCAACGTGCTGTCTGGCCTTCCAGGTTCTTAAAGCTCAATAGCCATGATAGGGCGGAATGGTCAGTTCTTAGGTGGAATGGCTGACCGTACAGGTACTTGTGGAAGTGCGCCAATGCTTTTACTACCGCCAGTAACTCTCGTTTGGTGAAGCAGTAGTTCTCTGCCTTGGATAGTGTCTTGCTTTAGTAGACTATCACCCGCTCATGGCAGTCCTGGATCTGTGATAGCACACCTCCAAGGCAATGGTCGCAGGCGTCGGTGTCCACAATGAAGGCGCTACCCGGTTGTGAGAAACCCAAAATTGGAGCACTGCACTGAGTCTCCTTCAGGTGCTGGAAAGCGTCTTCGGCGTCCTCCGTCCAAACACAAGGCCGGTATTCCTCTGTCCGGGAAGGGTGACGTAAATTAACTACTACTAATTTATTAAGATAAATTAACTACTCTAAAGTTGGAGAATGAAAAGAACAGGCTTACGAAAGCCTATCTGGGGCCTAGCGGGGACTTAAATCTAGAAAAAACAGAGCAAGGCTAGAGATACTGTAAGAAGTAGAGGTAGTTTGTGAGTGATGAACAAAGTTACCCACAAAGGCGCCTTGGTAACAGCTAAAAGCTATTGGATATGTTCGTCTGCTCGTCTAAGCTGGTAATGTCCTCACCGAAGTTCTTGTTGACTTGCTGTGCTGTCCTTGTAGCTTTCCTGCCAAGTGTACTCTCCGCATATGACTTTCTTTTCGAGTGGAGGAAAAATGCACTAACCATGGGGTTGGGGTGCAGGGTTCTCTAACGGAGTGAACTGTCGTCCCTACCCACTAAAAACCTCCACCGGTGAGTATTCAGGTGAGGAAGTATAACAGTACCGCTATTGTATCTGCGGATTGAGGGTGAGCGTCAAAGCCAGGGCGGGGCCTGGGTAGGGTGAGAAATAGGCGCCGTGACACAAACATAACCGAGGCCGTGCTTGTGCCTGATACTGTCTCATTTCTGATGTGACGTCGTTCGTTGTACTGTGATGTCCTGAAACAAGTGACGAAATCGCTACTACCAACCAGAGCTCTGAGCATGGCGTCAAATTTTCGTAGGATATTTTAATGAATTAAAAGTAACAAGTAAATGCACTATCAGTTCTTAGTACTTTAGTTAAGATTGCCAAAATATCCTTGTCTTATATGCTACCTTAGGAGTATATTGATATTGTTGCTGCTAGCGTTCTGTTTTATATAGATTAATTTGTATTTATATATAATCTCATTATGTGCTGTTTGTCGGTGTGACTTGCCCTAATTAATTTTGGAGGGACCGTTCTATCCCAGGACCGCCCTTGTTGACAGCAAGGACTTCAAGGGCCACTTGTATGGTGTATAGAGGAAACCCAAAGCCATGGCTCCCTCAGACCAAGCGTTCTGACGGAAAGGGATAACGGTCTGTTATACGAGTCATTGGGTGTTGTCGGTACCCAAATTCTGGAATGATGGAGTTTGGATTTTTCCATCTTTTTCCGTAAAGATCGAAGCTATTCAACTTAATCATGCCTTCGATAATGTCCAGATTTAGTTTTACATGAAGCTGCGGCAGCTTTGTAATTGTTCTTATAATTCTGTTTTGTATCGTCTGTAGTCTGTTTATAAGCGTTATAGCAGCCGGTACACAGAGGGGGCTACATGCAGCCCTGGGTGTTCCGCTGTAGTCTTGGTGACGAAGAAGAACTGCGAGCTGCGCTTCTGCGTAGACTACAGAAAGTTGAACGCTGTCACCCGAAAGGGCAGTTTCCCCTTACCCCGTATTGACGACACCCTGGACACGCTAGCTGGTCCAAAGTGGTTCTCGACCCTGGACCTAAAGTCGGGCTACTGGCAGATAGCTCTAGATCCGAGAGACAAGGAGAAGACTGCATTCTCGACAGGCCAAGGGCTCTGGGTTATGCCCTAGGGCCTCTGAAACGCAGCAGCTACCTTCCAACGCCTAATGGAGTCAGTGAAGAGAGGACTGACTTACGACGCCTTCTTGCTATACCTGGACGAAATCATCACCGTCGGTAAGACTTCTGAAGACCATCTCGAGAATCTCAGTAAGGTGCTACAGAGATTGCAGGTGACCAACTTCAAGCTGAACGCGAAGAACTGCCAGCTCTTCCGGAACGATGTTAGCTACTTATGTCACATAGTCTCAGCAACCGGAATGGCCACAGACCCGGAGAATACTCAGGCTGAGAGATTGGTGCACCAATTTTGGGTTTTCCACAACTAGGCGGCGCCTTCATTGTGGATACCGACGCCAGCCACCACTGCATTGGAGGCGTCCTATCGCAGATCCAGGACGGCCATCAGCGGGTGATAGCCTACTACAGCAAGATGCTATCCAAGGCAGAGAAGAACTACTGTGTCTCCCGGAGAGAATCATTGGCAGTAGGAAAGACATTGGAGCACTTCCACAACTACCTGTACGGTCAACCCTTCAACCTGAGGACTGACCATTCCGCTCTAACCTGGCTATTGAGCTTTCAGAACCTGGGAGGCCAGACAGCACGTTGGATCCAGAGGCTGCAGGAGAACGACTTCACCTCGGAGCACCGTAGAGGGTGGAGCCATGGTAACGCAGACGCTATGTCTCGAAGATCCTGTCCAGAAGATTGCGGCCAATGCACAAGAGTGGAGGAGATGGAGCGTGCCGCAGCAGTCCGAGTAATCACGGCAGTGGCTGCGGACGGCTGGGATAGCGCAGGCCTGAGGAGGGAGCAGCTGGCAGACGCAGACTTGGGGTCTCTCTTGAGGGAAGTGGAGGCAGGGACAAAACCAACCTGGGAGGACATGCACCGAGGAGCGTCACCTACAAAACGCACTGGGCCCAACGGGACTAGTTGAAAACCAGAGAGGGCGTGCTGTTCCGGGTTGAGTCCAGAGGTTCTACTCCCATTAGTCTTGAGCCCGTAGGAACAAGACCCGGGCCTCCTTCAACCAGGGAGTTATCCGAGCTATCCCAAAGGGCGCTCGGCCTCCTCCGTGGAGCTTTCCATAGGGCAAGACCTGGTTAATGTTCCGGTTATAGGAATCACCCGATGGGAAGACGCAGAGAGAACAGTTTGTACTTCCCCGGAGTAAGGTCCCGGAAGTGTAGGAGGAAGAGCACGCCGGTACTTCAGGAGGACACCTGGGAGCGAACCGAACGCAAACTACGGCAGCGCTACTATTGGCTGAAGCTCCGAGCAGACGCTGAGAGATGGTGCCTTCAATGTCACGTGTGGGCGGCGGGTCGCGGCCCCCGGACTAGTAGTCGGGGTCGCATGCAGCAGTACAACGTCGAAGCGCCATTCGAACGGATCTTTGTTGACATTGCTGGACCGTTCCCAATATCCGACCGAGAAAACAAGTACCTAAAGGTGGTCGTGGACTACTTCACTAAGTGGCTGCAGGTGTATGACATCCCGAACCAAGGGTCAAAGACAGTCACAGACTGCCTCGTGGAGCAAGTGTTCTGCCGATTTGGGGTGCCATTAGAGCTGCACAGTGACCAGGGCACCAATTTAAAGTCCAACCTGATGAAGATTGTCAGCAGAAGAAAAGGATGCAGAATAGTTTGCAAAAAGGTTAGGAAAGGTAACTTAAAAATATGATTTAAGCTATAATGGATTGTATAACCTTGATGTAATTGATCTCTTTCACATTAAAAATCATTACTTGCCAGGAACGACAGAAAGCCCTTGGGGATAAACAAGAGAGAGAATACGTCGTAAACTGCGTGTGTCTAAGGCTCGTCATTGGTCAAAAACAACAAAGTAACAGATTGCACTACCTGCTCAATAGTGCACGCAGAGGAAGGCTCGTCTAGACTGAGAAATATTCTGTGTAGTTCTAAGGGACAATTGTATCAGCTGTCAGGGTATACCGAAGATAAAACTACCACAAAAGTCTATCTTGACAAGGCTACCAGTTGTTCTTCTTCTGAACTGATGAGTTCTCTTTTCTACCCAATGTGACAACGCTCTTTGAGCTCATGAACCAGGTACGTCATTATAGACATGTACTTTTGTCACTTCGTTGCATGAATGTGATAAAGACTATACGGAAAATCTATTAAACGCGCGGGAAGCAATCCGCTTATTTGAGTTCATCGTAATGTTCCATAAACTTGTAGAATAAGTTGTTGGTAAGTGTTGGTAAGTAAGAGGCTCATTCCACCGGTGCTGCATCTTCATCTCCTGTATCATCAGTGTCACCACATGTGGTGTTGCATGTAATAAAGTCGGCCGATAAATATTACACATTTCACATTTAAGTACCGACTTTATAGCCCCACCACTAATATGTCTAATAATAGAAATTAAATTGTCCTTACACACCAGTCTGTCTAAACGCAAGAGTTATGCCAGCGAGAACTGCCAGCTATAAAACATTTCAGTCAGATGTCAATGTCGGTGGTATACTTAAACACGGAAAATTTTAAAATTGGCTTAAAATATCTGAAATTTTACTTTGCAGAACATATAAAGTCGTCATCCTTAAATGTTTATTTTAATACTAAATTATACAAACTAAAATCGATCAACAGTCCTGCATAAAGAATGTTGTTGACAACTATAATTTAACTCAGGCTTTGAAAATTATTTTTAATCCAGTTATTACAAAGCAATCACGCTTAGGATATAGCTCCTCCTTATCTTCAATTAGCTGTTATAGTTTTAAATTTACATTATGAAGATGTCACCTAGTTATTCTCAGAATATAAACAAAAAGGTGGACAAATAAAGTAAAGCCCTACAAACAATATAAGCACAATCAATATTCTTTTATTTTGGAAGGTATGATTTATTGCATTCTAATCAATTGAGGATACAATTTCAAAGTAACATACATCCAGGAGCTTGCCCTTATCCAACATATTTGTCCTGAATCATGTAATGTACCCTAGCTACATTTATACTTGGGAAACCAATATGAAACATACAAGCTCTCTTCACACCACAGTGACGCAACTCCACCTTAGACCAAAACATTCTTAGAAATTCTTCCTTAAAAGGTGTCAAGAGCAGTTCTGCTGACTCACAATTGACTTTTGCTTCTAACCATCATAACTCAATTTATGTGTTTGCAAACCTGACAACTGAGGAAAGGCCCGGCTATGGCATTGAATTTTTTTTCTGACTCTACGTTTCCACAACTGAGGAAAGCTCTTATCCCAAACTGTGGTGTGGCTTCTTATCTTCATGAACCAAATGATGTCTTCTCAAATTTGACAACTGAGTAAAGCTCATATACAAACTTTACATTGGTGTTCTTTTACCTTCATGGACTAAATTATGTTTTCTCAATTTTGACAGTTGAGTAAAGCTCTTATCACAAACTTTACATTCGTGTGGCTTCTTACCATCATGAATAAACTGATGCGTTTTCAAATGTGACAACCGAGTAAAGCTCTTGTCACAAACTCTACATTTGTGTGGCTCCTTACCATCATGAATTAACTGATGCATTTTCAAAAGTGAGAACCGAGTAAAGCTCTTATCACAAACTTTACATTGGTGTGGCCTCTGAGCTTCATGAATAAACTGATGTTCCTTTAAACCTGAGGGGTGAGTAAAGCTCTTATCACAAACTTTACATTGGTGTGGCTTCTTACCATCATGAATAAACTGATGCATTTTCAAAAGTGAGAACCGAGTAAAGCTCTTATCACAAACTTTACATTGGTGTGGCCTCTGAGCTTCATGAATAAACTGATGTTCCTTTAAACCTGAGGGGCGAGTAAAGCTCTTATCACAAACTTTACATTGGTAAGGCTTCTTTCCTTCATGAACTAAATGATGTCTTCTCAGATTTGACAACAGAGTAAAGCTCTTATCGCAAACTTTACATTGGTGTGGCTTCTGAGCTTCATGAATAAACTGATGTTCCTTAAAACTTGAGGGGTGAGTAAAGCTCTTATCACAAACTTTACATTGGTAAGATTTCTTTCCTTCATGAACTAAATGATGTCTTCTCAGATTTGACAACAGAGTAAAGCTCTTATCACAAACTTTACATTCATGTGGCTTCTTAACTTCATGAATAAACTGATGTGTCTTCAAAGTTGACAACTGAGTAAAGCCCTTACCACAAACTCCACATTGGTGTGGCTTCTTAGATTCATGAGTAAACTGATGCGCTTTCAAATGTGACAACCGAGTAAAGCTCTTATCACAAACTTTACATTGGTGTGGCTTCTGAGCTTCATGAATAAATTGATGTTCCTTAAAACTTGAGGGGTAAGTAAAGCTCTTATCACAAACTTTACATTGGTAAGATTTCTTTCCTTCATGATCTAAATGATGTCTTCTCAGATTTGACAGTTGAGTAAAGCTCTTATCACAAACTTTACATTTGTGTGGCTTCTTACCATCATGAATAAACTGATGCGTTTTCAAATGTGACAACTGAGTAAAGCTCTTGTCACAAACTCTACATTTGTGTGGCTTCTTACCATCATGAATTAACTGATGCATTTTCAAAAGTGAGAAACGAGTAAAGTTCTTATCACAAACTCTACATTGGTGTGGCTTCTTAATTTCAGGAATAAACTGATGTGTTTTCAAATTTGACAACTGAGGAAAGCTCTTGTCACAAACTTGTAGGATTTCTGTAACATCACATTTTTTATATATAAATTCTAAATGATCCTTTCCACCATATAAGCTTGTGTCTCCTGCTTGATGTTGAGCAGAGAGCAATTGGGATTGGCCAATAATAGCACCATCAACTGTTTCTTGAAAAAATCTGAAAACAGAATATCAGTACATTCTAGATTCATGATTCATTACAATATCATTCTGAGCCCCACGGTACGGCATCATATTCTGTAACTTGTACAAATTGTCCGGCAGATGGCTCATAAGAGCAATGAGCCTCTACTAGTTCAATAGGAGCTGCTTATACCTAGGTACCATTTCTCAAGTTTGGTATTGCATTTCACTCCTAACTGGATTGTGTGAACCACTTGTTACTAAGTGACAACCCACTGCAGCAGGGCATACGCTACCTTCAAGTTAAGTGTAAATTAAGACTTTAGAGCAGTGAGTTTCTGTTTGAATAATATATTTTTTATATCATTGATATTAAAAGAAAACTTAGATCACAAACAATGCACTGTTCGAGAATTCATAACCTTCTTTTCCATGAAGTCCAGCATTCTGTACTTTGGGACTCAGTTAATACAATCCAATTGGTAAAATTTAAAACAAACATTTCTGGCCACCAAAAACGTTATTTTCATGTATCTGCATTTAACAACTGATTTCATAAGCTGAGAAATATCACTTAAAAGAATTTGCCAATATGGATGATTCTGAAGATGTTTTTTCTAATAGAGATGGGGATTCAGAAAATGGAAATAGCAGCAACACAGTAGATAACAATCCTATTGCCAATGAGGTAGATGAAGGCTAACGTGAGAGATCCAGTGGTGATTCTGATGAGGTATGCTTTCTCTGATTACTAAATTATCTATATAATGCACATTTTCCTGCATTTGACCTAGATAAAATGATAGTTTCATTTTATGAAGTTTGCAGAATGAAGCAGCATTTTCCTCACAAAACTAATCCAGTCAGTCTAAAGGTTTTTGTTTCAGCAATTTTGAATGGCATTGTGTTAGATTTTAAATTGTATCAGGGGAAGGCAATATGCCTGAATATTAGTGCACAAAGTTTTGGTTTGGGTGAAGCGGCAGTGGTTAAGATTATGGAAGGTCTCACTCCAGGAAACTATATATTAGTCAGGAATTTACAAGTAAAAGGCTAATGAATGAGCATCTCAGGAGAGGACTTAGTTTAACTGGCACAATAGAGAAGAACAGACTACCAAAGGAAGCAGGACTGAAGATTGATGAAGAATTACACAAAGAAGGTAGAGGATCTTCAGACATGCTTGTTCACAATGACGGCATGGTGTGTCTTGTAAATTGCATAGATAGAAAGAGCATTACAATGATGCCATCCAACTATGCACTAAATCCTATGGATAAGTGCATACCTTCACAAGATGTGTGTGTATATGTGTGTATTTAATGCCCAGAATTTTATAATAAAATCATTTTTCTTCTTGCTTCCCAATATTTGGAGACTAGACCTTGATTTTGGAGAGTTTCACATACTGTTAGATGATCATAGTTCATTAAATCGTCTTTACCACATAAACAGCATTGTGGAGAAGTTGTTAATCCAACCTTGAATAAATGTCCATTCAAACAATCGTGGCCTATGATGATGATGTATATATATTATGCTAAACTACAGCGGTCATCAGCGAAGTGTCCTGTGATTAATCTGAACATTGCTACTGAAGATTTCCGAGGTAGATCTGGAATTGTCATTAGATTCGTTTGGAGATCTTTCCAATTAAGTTTTTCAGAGGAAACTACATAGTTGTTATATAGTTTTTGATTAATCTTTTAACTGTTTCATACGGGATATTTTGTTTCGATGTTTGAGACATTTTGGAACCCTTTTGGCCAACATATCTGCTTGCTCATTGCCAGAAATTCGACAGTTTTCAATTGGAAACCTATAGGTATATTTAAATTATGAAGATGTTTAATCATATTATGAATTTCATTTATCTTTTCGGTTTTTGGGCTGTCATTTGAAATAATAGCCTGAATAGCTGCTTTAGAATCTGTTAAGAAAACTATGTTGGAAAGCTTATTTGTCCAGGCAAATAGATTTTGTAAGGAACTATAAATTCCATCAATTTCTCCATCAAAACTTGTCAAGTAAATTCCAACACGCCTATAGAAAGAAAAGAATTTACAGGTAGCTCTTGCTCCTACAGAGAGTCATCTGCCTTCACAAGATGTTTAAACCATTCAATAGAGCAAAACAATGCACAGAGAAAAATATGAACAGACTTTCCTCACAGTGAACAAAAAAGCAAGTGAGATATAAGACAATAAAACCTAGGGAGAAAAAGAAGTAATATGAATTACAATTCAAGTTATGATATTGTGTTAGTGTTATTAGTAATATTGTATTAGTCTGTGGCACAAATATCAGCAAACTAATTAACAAAATCTATGCTATAGCAGTTAAAGTATACATTTACATCTGTGCATAATTACAAATACATATATATTCATGATACATGGTAATTGAAAAGCTATACATAATCTATTGCATTTTGTATAGTTAGGAAAATTGTCTAATTTAGAAATTTCTATTGGTCCCATATGATTACACTTAGAACAAGTTTTACTGTATATGCATTTGTATCAGTTCAAGTGTTCAATGAGACATGTGATAAAACATAAATATGAGAGTTATATATGAACAAAAGTAAAGAAAATATAAAAGACAGAAAGCTCGTAACAGAAAAGTGTGAAACCTTACCTTGAGGATTTTACTGCCGGAAGGTCAACATCCTGTAACAGAATAATTAAAATGTGTAGTTTCCCAGAATTATCTAACGTCAATGTCCTATGTAACATTGCTAAAACATATGTGGACACAAACATTTGATATTTTATCATGTAAAGATATATACGAAAACCAAGACAGAGAGAAAGTATTAAAGTGAATTAGAAAAAACTAGCAAAAGAATGTTTAATAGATCACAATATATTACTTAAATGGTCAAGCATTAAGGAAACCTAATACAGAAACTTAGGAGAAAACAGGAGAAGGAATTGCATGAATAACATATTAGTACTGGACATAAAAGATGTAACTGGTGGAGTACTCTATACAAATTGTATCAACATTAATGATAAAAGAAAGTGCACACCAATGGCTTTCAGTATAGAGATCTACTCAACAACACAAGTGCACATGGACATACTTAAACATGATTATTACATGATATTTATAATGAGGTCATAGTCCACAGAGACCCAACAAGGATTCTTTTATGTTGACATAACCTTGCATTGAGTTTTTGAGCCTAGAGCCTAATTAAAGTTTAAAGCTGCCTACCTCCATTCCTTTTACATACCTGTACATAATAATATCCAGGATGTATTTTAAATTGTTGTGTTACATTGTAGGAACTGATAACCACAGTGCTATGAACTATGTCTCACAATGCACTGTTGCTCAGTTATGAACTAAAGTGACAAAAGGAATACACTGCTAACAATGCATCACACATGTCTATTATGATTAAACTCAGACCAATCAACCTGTTCTGTGATTTCCAGATCATGCTGCATTAAGCTAAACTGTTTCAGGTCACACTTTTTTCTATGTTCCTATTTTTTATTGAACATCTCCAATACAGCTTGTAAAAATGCTAAATGACATGGGAAAATGATCCAAAAAATGCTTGGGGTCCATAGAACTTAAGTGTAAATTCATCTTCCAGGATAAGAGAAAATCTTGGCAAAGTACATAATCATTTTGCAACAGTTTCTGGGACTGGAGAGTTAAGGAGGTTTTGGTCATTTTCTCTGAGAGAAGCACATTTAATCGTGATGCCGGATTTCAAAAAGCTCCTCCGGGATATCAGGCTTAAAATTGGAAATCCGTCGACTTAAGGAACAATGATCTATACATCTTGATAATCAATTTAAGTAGTTAGGGAACAAAGATCTATACAGCTTGATAATCAACATAAGTAGTAGGTTTCTTTGACCCAATTAATCTTCTATACTTATGTCATCTCACCTGACATTTAATTTACTGAAAACAGTCTTTTGTTTAGTAATGCAAAAACTGAGTGTTTTGTCATTGTTTATATTTTTATTATATCCAGTGATCCATTTGTGGTTATAACATTTAATAAATATTCTGATGGGAGAGTTGTATGCACCCGAAACGTTGATTTCCAATTGTTTTCATCTGGCATGTTTCTAGAGGAAAACTTGAACATTTTCTTTTAAAAGGAAAGCTTCAGGCCTTATTTTGCATAATTCAAGTAACTGACCCTGATGGACATTCAAACAGTGACAGATTACTCCCTAAATAGCACTGCATTCAAGTGTCTACATAAGGGTTAAGGGCACTGTAGCTGCATGTTCAATACATCTTGGAAAGATTTGCAAACATTGGCATATATAAAGTGAAATGCATTGTTACACAAACCGCATAGCATAGTGAACTGCTGGGTTACATTATGTTCATTTGCCCATTTAGTTGTTAAGTTTGCATGTATGGACCAAACAGTGATAATGTCTTACACTGATGTGGTGTCCATGTATGTAACTTTATAATTCAAAGCACTCTTGTTTATGATCCAAATAAACAAGAAAGAAAGAAATTTTATGATCATATGTGTGGAAAATAGCCTGACATTATTTCTATACCCTTAAGAGCTGGTATTAGTACAATGTGCTGTCACGATAAATGTGACACTTCGATTACATGGGTCACTTATAAGTAGCCCAATGTCCACTTATTGTTTAGGGTAGGTCACTTTCAGCTTACTGAGCCTGTTTCATATGTAGAATGTGTCAAATATCCAATAGACTTATAGATAACTTACCTTAGTATCATGACAAACTGATGAAGTTTCTGTTTCCAGCCACCAAGGTTCTTCTTTAATTTCTATTTTGTTACACATTTCATGATCACTGTTGTATTTCTTATCCATCATTTCAGGATTCTCTGGAAGAAATTCTCCCTCATGCTGTTCAACTTCATTGGATTTATCCATCTTGCAGTTGTTGCTCCATATAGCTGTTTCAGTCTTAATCTGTTTTACAAGTTCTTCGATAAAAGGAATCTCTGATTTAATTTCTGTTTTGACTGTCATGTCACAATCAGTATCCAGAAGTACAGTATCAGTACTTGTCTTCATAGAAACAACCTTCTGAAAGAACTCTCTCTCATTCCGTGAGGTTATATCATCTGTGAGTGGATCCTCTTCTTTGATTTCTATTTCCTCATCCATTTCAAATAGATGTCCAATCAGATGTAGATCTTATTTTCAGAAACAAATCTGTGAGGAAAGAAACATATATATACTTCAAAATATTGTTGCGTATAAGGTCTGAACAAGATTTGGGAAATATTTTAATTATTGCAGGTTCACATTTCATTTCATGGTAAGCTCAAGGCCTTAGCAGGAATTAACAAGTTGAGACAGGTTGGATGACTCAATAATCAGAGTAAGCAGTGGTATTGACCTGACAGCTCATATGTGTTCTGTTAAATCGACAGAAAAATTAAGAAGAGTCATTCTTGGGTTGCACAAGATTGCAGCATAGGATGTAAACCCACTGTGAAGAACCGCTGAGTCGTATGATAATAATCAGACTGTTTTTATATCACGGATAAGCTATCTGTTATTTGTTTACAGTATTTTAAAGGTGATATTCAATTTGAATAATGACTGAGATAAATCCAAATCAGTACAATTGATAGAACCACTTTGAACAGTGTTTAAATTTTTTTTATAATTTCGCAACATAGATATAAATTATCAATTACATTGATAGTGAAGTATTGCTTCTCGTTTCACCAAAACATATTTTTGGAAATTTTGTTTCAAGATGATATGTTCGGGCATCTTGTTTCCATTTGCACCCCCGTAAGACATTACTGTCATAGAGTGATCATTATCAACTGTATGACTACTGTCCTATGCCACTAAGTGTGCATCATGTGATTTTAAATGTCATCATTTTTTGTAATGATTGCTGTGGCAAGGATTGTCAGGAAACATGTGTATTTGTATGATTTAAGAGAGAATGTGAACTGACAACAGCAGTAAAGCCTGATGTTAGTAAAGTGATACTAGGATAAGGGTTAAATATCGTGAGATTCCCCCTAGTATAGCGAATTTTAACTTTGCCTTCTATAAGACAGATTAGCTGCGAAGTGTTGGTTATGGACGTTGGCATATCAGTTATGTTGATTAAGAGATATTGAGATGCTGAGATATTAATGATGAAGACATATACCAATGCATCGTGAGATTTAAGCACGAGGATGTGCTTCTTTTTGTTGACTGTTGTGTATGTGTAAATGTATGGCTACTGTACAGGAAGTTGTTCAGAGTAGTTTTTCCTGCGATTAGATATATTAAAGTAAGTCATGCATTTGTTAATGATCACATTAATTTTATTTCCCCTCTCTAAGTTTTGTCCATGATTAATATTTGTGTGAAACCTTGTTATTTTAATTGCTTCACTTTATTGGAAATGCTTACACAGATAAGAATTAAACCACAACAAATCCAATATAGTTTTCAACTTCTTTTACTATAATTGGTATAAATTCTCACTCAATAGGATACTACGATTAATCCGAATTCCTATAATTCATAACAATCCACAAGAAAAAAAAATCAAATTTCCAAAACTGTCAGTCTCTATCTTCACGCTTCTTAGATGTTAAATTTTGTTTTGCCTTTTCCCTAACGACCAAGGGCCATGAAATCAACACAGTGGTACGTTGTTTTCATACAAAAAGGGGAAAAAAGAAAAAAATCTATAGAATTAATAACTAAGAGCTGATTCTATGATCAATCTAATTTCTCGGAAAAGCCTATAATACTTCAGAAAAAAAATAAAAAGAGACAAAGAATACATAAACTTATTAAAAATGTACCATGAATTAATATTTAGTACCTATAATTCTCACTTAATGAATGGCTTTACATGAAATTTAAATTCTGCGTTATGCTCACGTGAGAATGAAGCTATTCAATTCGTAGTTACACATATGAATGTTTACCTCAACCACTCATGTTAAGCAATTCCAAACATTGGGAACGCATTATACCTTCTACAAATTTATAGCTAACACACCCCCCTCACGCAAAACACAAGAAAAAATGTCTGTTCACCCTCACATGTAACTCCATTTACAACACTGGATGTGCCTATTCTTACTCAAAAAGACTTTTCTTGTCTTGATTATAAATTATCTTTCTAAATCTATAATTACAATGGGTGGTATTTCACTGACCTGGTTTGGACCAGCTAACACGTTATTTCATTCTATACATACACAATAATACAAATTAAGTTCAATAAACAGCTATCAATAGCACGCGACGTATTAAGAAGAGATTCACCCATTATACAATGGAAAATGATGTAACACACTCTTACTTTACTGCATTTTTCTCTTCCAAAATTATAAATACGTAGAACTGACCCACAAATCTAATAGTTACACATCTTTACACGCTAGTATGCGGTGCTCATGAGGTGGCACGCTGCCGACTTTCATAGGCCAGCAATAAACTAAAATACTGACGTTGCGGTTACACTGTGAAATATGAAACTTTGCAAGCCAAATGTTGATCGACAGGAAAACATAGACATGTTCACACTAAAGCACAAACTTCCTTCGCAGATAAGTCTCCTGATTTATCTAACACATTATTCATATTCCAGCAATACAACCTTATATAAGGCATAGTTTCTGAATAGCTATTATTTCTAACGCATATTAATATTTCTTTGCTACTACTTTCAGTAAAAAGCCCCTTCCTTCACCCATTATTATTAACAACTAATTTCTTCCTAAATCATCACTCTTACGAATGATTATTCAGTTATACTCATTACTTCCTGTTACTATAAACTTTAACCTTTAAATAATGGGTTTAAAAGTCCAGTGGAAAATGTCCTTTCTTTAATAGTGCTATTATCATTCTCCCCAGACTACACAGATGGCTCCAAATTCCTGTGATGTTCTGGGCCTCGCAACGTTTCGGCAAACGGATGCTCCGGCCCTTAGCAACCGTACCAATTCTCCTGCGGAACATTTGCCAGTATGACAACGCACACATTCAGCCCTTTTCTTACTCCCTCCCTTCTGAGAAATACAAAAAAACACGCCAGAGGTAACACATTTTAGTAATTATCAATCAACTAAGTGTCCTATTACCTTATTTGTGCTTAGGAATTATATTTCACGACCAACGTAACCAGCCCTTAGGATTTGAGTAAACAAGTGCATTTAAAGATGTTCGATTTTAAGGGAAACCGCAAGGTTCTTTCAGAAGGACTTCTTTTCTTTCAAATAGTTATATAAGTGAGTATTTACTTGGTTTCAATGGAATTTATCGCAAGATCTCCAGCGGCAACTATAAAGAATATATATGTATACCATGGTATCTTTCAAAGCTTCAAGCCTTAAGAACTTATAGTCACTAGTGCTTCGTTTTATGGTAGATGAATGTTAGAGCCTATAACCTTTGGTGATTCCGACACTCAAAGGCATTTATTTAGGCCCCTTAAAGTAGTCTGATATATTTAGATTTGTTGTGTTTTAACAGGGATTTTCGTGCAAGCGTTTCCCTTGTAAACAATAACGAGCAAAAGTTACATAAACCACTGATCAGTGTAATTAAAGAAGTTGTGAAGACAAAATAACATTAATGTTTGAGTAGAGTGAAAGCTGCGCAGCGTGAATGTGAAGTTTTGCTGTGGGGGAGGCGTCCCTGTATCAGCTTACAGTGAAGTCCTTGCATTCAATTTGATATATACCAGATTTTTTGTTAGTCAAATCTATATTGGAAAACGCAAAAGAAATTTAGAAACAAGAGCAAAGGAACACTTTAGAAACATCAAATATAAACAATTACAAAAAATCAGCAGTTGCCACACATTTTGGGAAAAAAAAACCACAACATAAATCCAAAACCAAAACTACTAAAACATACATCAGGAAAACAAGAACTATCCACATCGGAACAAATCTTCATTTCAAAAAATAGGAACAAAGTATTCAATTTCGACATCCCCCAGAAAGATTTGTTCAGTAAGTTCCTTGAACCGCCACCAGAGCAGACCTGTGACAAAATATAAACTACACCAATGAGAACCAGTCGATGGCCGGCTGAAGATAGAGGCAAAGCCTCTGAAACATGTTCTGGAAAAATTTAAAAGTAAGTGTTGTTTAGTGTCTTTAATCGACTCTCTTTAAAGTTTAAAGGATTGATATTGTTTATTTTTGGTCACACTTTTTTTTGAGAAAAAAAGAAAAGAAACATTATACCTCTTGTTTAAACAATTGGGGCTAAACCAGCAAATGTCAGAGTTACTTCTGCTATATTTATGTAAAAAGATAAAAGTCATACGATATCCTTATAGACTGTGAGATACTTGATTGTATCAATGTGACATTAATCACCATGTATTATGAAAGTATGTTATGTAACTCTAGAAACAGTTACTCCAGTAGCACTAACAAGATTCATTCTAACAAAATAGAAAGTCATGGTTAACTCTGATATTTGACTGATTTTATGACAGCAGTAGACATTTGTTTGGCGTATGTCTAATCAAGTATATAGATCCTATTAAGTTAAGTCATTAGACATAATTTTTGTAAACAATGTCCTATAATTCATATCCAGTACTACTTACTATCAAACATGCTAAATTGTAGTAAATATAGTTGATGATAATGTTTAATTCAATTGTATGATGGTTTTATGGATAATATTTGTAATTTATTCCAAGTTTATCACTACTGTGTGAACAACCATACTTAAATGGAACATCTATGCAGTTTCCATAATTTATTTATGTCATTCAGCCATAAGTGAAGCATGAAACTTCATTTTTGCTTACTATATAAATTTTAACCAACAATTTTTTTTTCATCTTCCCCTAAAACTAATTAATGGTTCCACATAATTTCATACATGTTGCATTTATGTTAATTATATATAACTATAATTTGTAACTAGATATAAGAAATATTCATTTTGTAATGTGATACTGAAAAGCCCTTCCATTTCCTTATATCTCCATGAACTTTAATCCATCCTCAACCCCATAAAAATATTCTTGTGCATCAATCCTAACTCTGGATCCTTTGTTTTTATGTTCTGTTATGGATGAACAAACACGTCGAAGCATCAGGAAACACCACCACCATAAGGAGAAAGCAGAGGAGACACCACAGAGGGCAGGGACACTAGCAGTTACTCTTTCCTGGGAGAAGCATGGGCACCCCAGATGACCAAGAGTCACATTAGAAGTGGTGCCCAAGACTACCCCCGTGGAAAGGCACCCAATCTTTCCAGAGGACCGCCTCAACTTCATGGACTCATGGCTATCGCTGTGAAACCCTGGGTAAAAGACAAAGCAAATCTACCCAGCAAACTTTTTCAGTGGCTTAAGTAAAATAACTTATAAGTCACTCTTTCATGTTCTCATTGACTCACCTGCAAGAACTCAGACCCAGCTGAGGTAGGCGAGTGTAAGCTAAGTGGACCATTCTAAAAACCTATAAACTCCACTTTTAAACTTTCCATCGGCTCTTCAGTACAGGCTTTTCTAAGCAATGCCAAGGAGCAGAGTACACTTGAACACATTCTTCATCAGCTTCCCTGCTTTAAAACACTAAGTACGACTATCAAGTTGAAGCAGGAAGCAACGACAATGTTTTTCCTTCTTTCTTTGAAAGCCACAACCTAAAAATTTACAATACTTGTGACAGCTAGGTCCATGTTAGACAAACTTAAAGCAGTAATTTTAAACCTGCAGTGACCATGTGTTGTGAAGTGTCTCCCAAAACTATGACATAACTCATAGTGGTGGAACAGTGTATTTCTATAGAACTACGGACTTCATTCAACGTGGGATACCTCAAAAACAATCTGCAGTAACCCGTTACCATTTCCTGTCCTCTAATTTTGTTTTTCAGGTGTCACACTTATGACTTTTCAGAAAAAATTATGTATATGTAAATATTTGTTTTTTTCCACCTGGCAGGTATGCTTGGTTGCCTATGTGTCCAGCATAATATTTTGTAAGTGTAAATTATTCTTTTATGTATTCTCCACTTAAAAATCTGTATCTCATCTGTAAATGTTACCAGTCATTTGGATTTGCTGAGGGCAGCAAACTCTAAGCGATGGGGATATGTTGCGTATAAGGTCTGAACAAGATTTGGGAAATATTTTAACTATTGGAGGTTCACATTTCATTTCGTGGCTATCCGAACATATTATGTGACATTTAAATGGAGGTTTATAATACAAATGTTTCCAAAATTAAATACAGATTCACTGTATATAATTGTCAGGGTTTCATGATTTCTTCATCTTTTTTTTTTTTTTTTTGAGAATGTGCAATATATACCATTTTTATTGCTGTAGTAATGGTTAGACAAACTGTCCAAGTTCTGTTATACATCAACTGTAGAACATATGTTACCACCAGATGGCTGTAATAGCAGTGTTTAACTAATTGGGGGTTAGTGGTAAGGAGAACGCCTTTTATAGTTTTGAACATCATCAGCACCAATTTGTTACAAAAGGCCAGTGCCAATTTCAGGCAAAATATGGGAAGGAGCCTCCTTCGGATAACTATATTCGCAGATGGTACACACAATCTCTGGATAATCGTTTTGGCAAAGAGAAAAGCAGTGCGTGTCGTGCTGTGTCAGAAGCGGATGTGAATCAGATTTGGAACGTTTATCCCTGTAATCCTAATAAATCAAATATGAGATGTAGCAAGTTCCTCAAACCACAGTTTTGAAGTTATTGCCTACAACTACGTCAGAAAGTGAATCAGTGCATCCAAGCCACCATGGAAATCATCACTATTTCCAACAAAAATGGAGCAGCTAAGTATACATATACAAGATTTAAATTGTAATATGTTGATAATTTGCTAACAGAGCACAGATAACACAAGCAGAGCTAAAAGTGTAAGTAACCATAGGTATATATTATGTTCTAGGTTTTGTAGAACTAGATTACGTTATGGAGAAGTAAGTATATTTGTTAATAGTGCAATGGAGTTCACCAGTATAAATGTTGCATGTTGTTGTGAAAAGCACAATTTGAATGTAGTTCAGGAAAGTAGAGTTTGGTATGAATTGAAGTATAACTTAGAGCAACTAAAGGACACACCCGAGCATTTATAAAAAAATTACAAAGATTTATATCATCTCCTTAAACTGAGAATGTTAAACCAATTACTTACAGAGATTTTAACGTTAACACAAAGACAATATGATTAACACTAGCTTCACCTCCTTGTTACATACATTTAACTTGCAATATACAGTTTACTCTCTGACTAGAGATAACATTTTCCTAAACTCAGAAAAACTTCAACTTATAAAGTTCCTATTCTAAATGATATGTCAGATGATGAAGACAAGGTATTGTTGGTGTATACTATAGCAAGCAAACAGACTGCTAACAGGAAGAGTAAAATCCTGAGAATAAAAAGTGCTTAGGGCTCAATAAGTTAAAAGATATGGGAAATCAGGATAAAACTGGGTTATCAGATACATAGTGTTATATGCCCGCCTCGATAGCGTCCTTAACTGTAAGTTGAATGTAATAAATATTATGAACAGTTAAAACACTGATATCCATTTATATACAAATTTATATTTTAATACATTTATATTTTTTATTTATTTATTTTTATATACCCTGTATTATATTCCCAAGTCATTGCAGTTGAGCTTCAGAGAAACAATATCCACTAAAATGACAGCAAATTGTAAGTTCTGAATTACTTACAGTCTTGAACACAAAAAGTTAGGAATATTTTCTGATTTAGCTATGATATTTGACTACCTCTTGTTATAATTGTTAGCATTTTATGGTATCTATGAGTTCCCTATAAATTAGTTCAAATATTTCTTAAGCAAAATACAGAAAACCAGAATAAATGGTTATCATTAGGAACCCGGTCCTACTACTACAGATGTCGCACAAGTGTCTATACTTAAGACATTCTTATTTTTAATATTGCAATTCATATTGTAACAGGAGCATTGGAGCACCCTGTAACCAGCTGGGAACGGAATGCAGGGGGGAGGACCGCATTAGCCACACCTTCCCCTCGTTTGTCTTGTAGTGGTGACAGGGGCGACCGGGGAAAGAAACATAATTGGGAGGTCTATTTCCCTTCCACCTGGTTCCAGAAATTACGGGAACTTTCATCATCTGGAAACGTCTAGAAGACGGCGAGATGCTTATAAAAAGGGCTGCAGCTAGTTAGTTAGTCAGTTGTTGGTTGTGTTGGTCAATCAGTTGGTTAGTGAGTGTGAGCGAGAAGACAGTCGCAGTTCTTAGTGTTTGACGTGCTAGCGCCGTGTTAATGAACGGGAAGACTGTGTGTACGTGCATCGGAACGGTAACGGACGAGCTGGTGAATCGTAATTGGTGTATTACGTAATTTTGTGTAATTGGCAAGTGTTCAACTGTAAGTTGGTGGAAATAAAGAACATTGTTGAGTGGTGTAATTGGACTTTTTATTTCACGAACCCACAAAGTCACAATATTTTCAGAATTGATTTGAAGCAAATAAGTTATTAAATTATGATAAAATAAACCATTTTTCAATTTAAAACAAAGCGTAAATAAATAATGGAATAAAAAATCAGATATGACAATTACATTACAAGTTAAGTATGTGATGGAAATTTTCTTGGGCACAAAACATACAAAGAGCTTTATTGGAGAAAACAAATAAGAGCTATCAAAGCTTAGCTCAGCTTGCTCTGCTTAAAGGAACTTAAAAATGTGATTAATCAAAATATTTTAAGTCATTCTTATATACTTACTGCTCATACAATATGGAGGAATTGTTTAACATTCCTTTCAACATTTAAATTTGTAATACACAGAGCAGATGACATGTGACTATGATTTGATGTTCTAATTTATTACTGACCTACTGTAATGTATGTTCTGAGGTAATCTTCAAATGTTGGTGATTCACTACTTATCAATGTTAATACATAAAGTAAAGTTAAAATAAAAACCATATTATAGATGTCAGTGTAGTTGTGGTGGTGGGTATATTACTAGTAATAATGCATGTACCATGAATGTAAGACATGTTAAATGTCTCTGAGTTTTGTTCTGAGTACGACACGACAAACCAACAAATCGCGGACATTGTTTATTAAGACAAGTGGGTAAGACAGAGAGCTGAATCGGCAGGATTGAGCTGGATTGAACCAGCTGACGTAAGAGCCACTGAGCAAACAGGTAGCCGCCATTTTTGGAAGATGGGTATTTAGAATATTAAAGGCAGCGAACGTGAGCGCTTTTTGGTTGGGGCTTTTAGGGTGAGTGTGTCGCTGGGCTTGCTGCAGGACGGCTCCCTCAGCCTTCGTCAACACATCCCCTAAGATATAGCGTATCAAATCATGTATTAACGTAGTTTACTGCCCCAGATCTCCTCAAGATCTCACAGGGGCCTTGTATCTTAAGGGTGAGTTTCGATTGACTCTGAGTATCATTCCTAACAAATTTCATGTCGCTTCACAACTCCTTATTTCATAGCTACACTCCCCGTTGTTATTTAGGTTTGAAAGTTACATCCCCATCTCCTTACAACCCTAATTGCAAAAATATGTATGATATTATAGCTGCGAATGCCTTCAGAATAACACATAAAAGTACTATTTCACTATAAACCTGTGATTTGTATTAGCTTTGTTCATGGTCGGTACACATTAAACAAACAAATGTCTTACCTGTGAAAATGCAAGAACTTATATCTGTTAATTCACGCACTGCTATATCTTCATGGTGAACACTTAATCTTGGGATATGAGTAAAGTAATAGTAGCACAGCTAGTGCTCCTTATGCATCATTTCTCTACGGCGTCTACTAGACCGTGATATAATCAAGTTGGCAGATGTTTTAATGTGTCTGTGTTAATAATGGTATGACGGTTTCGCAAGCGAACTCTAAAATAAGAAAGTAAGCTACACTGAGAAAAGAAGTAGCAAACAGGTAAGTTGAAAATATCAGGACTCTGAGGGAATATGGATCAATAAGAATGGTCATTCAAAGTTTTAATAATTTTGGCTGATTGGTCTGGCTCCAGAGTTGTACTTCTGGTTAGAATAATTACTGATGTTATATGTTTGGTGGTAGTAATAAAAAAGTGATGTTTTGATGTATGGTGGTGGTAGTTAATATGATTTATGTTGATTTGGTGAGGTTGTTTTGTGTTCAAAGTCCTACAGTTCTGCTTAGTGATATGATCAAATAAACAAAACAAACTGACTGTGTTAGATTCATTGTCCTGAACGAGTTTAACAAATCTTGTTACAGCAAGAATCTTCTAATAATATTGACATGTGCATGTTTCATTAAATGTTGGAAGAATAAACTCTTAGTTTTTTAAATTAAATTGGTCTTCCCAATGTAGCGTAAAGCATTGTGCCGTATTTAACTGTGTTCGCATTGCCGTCTGTTGCAGAGTTGTAATGGTCAGGGTTACACGGATAACGTCCATGAAGGTCAGGTAACACAGCTACTCTCGTATTTAAGAAGTTTTTAGTGGATGTGCGAAAGTTAACAAATGTAGAATATATTTTTCCCCAGACGTGGTATAACAGAACTTGGTAAAGGTGTACTTTAATGGCATAGCAATATGGCGGGCGTGACTTCATGGCTCGAGTGTTGCCAACATCCAAAGCACGCTTTCGCGGAAAATACTAACACTACGTAGGCAAACTAGCGACATTGTAATACGTAAGGAAACCAAGCTGATAATGTGTTTTAAATGGGAAGGTGTTTGTCCTCGAGCGCTACTAGGTGAACAAATAATCAGAGTCCTCCAGGTTAAATTCGAACAAGAGGAAACATCATTTCCTGTTAGCCTGCGAAATGCTGTGTGCTTATGTTTATGAATGAATGCTGGATAAGAAGTGTTTATTTACTCTGGAAAGTTCAGATCAATATCATTCAGTTGCTCTTTCTACAACAGTACAGTAAGAGTTAAACAATGCAATGTCTTCTTGCGGTGAATTTAGTGGCGAGTCAAAAATGCTGAATTACGAAGTCAGGCTCAAAGTATTATTTTTAAGAAGTACACGTTCTTAAAAAATGGGGTAATCACAAATATAGAAATCAGCTCGATTTCAAAAATGCTCAACAGCTTACTGCAGAAGCGCATAGAATATGTACAGCAAGTGTGTCCCGCATTTGTGGAGAGGCAAGAAACTTTGATCCCAGTGGTGCCCAGGAGTTTGTGTCGCCCAGGAAACATGTTGGTCCTCCGAAGAGGGTTACAAATTTAAGTGAGTTTGACAAGGACGTTGTACATGGAACGGTGTTCCAGTTTTATGACCAAGGTGAATTTCCAACTATACATCCTGGTGATGTAAGGCCTATCTTTTACTTACAAGAGACATGGGTAAATAAGAACCACACTCAATCTGGCAAGACTCCTCATAAAACGGTGGCATAAAGGTACCTGTTGGAAAAGGCGTAAGCTCATCATTTGTCATGCTGGATCTGCTAAGATAAGGTCCCTGCCAGAAAGCAAATGGATTTTTCTGTCCAAAAGAACCTCTGACTATCACAGATGACAGTTGATACATTTAAAGAATGGTTTCACAACAGATTCTTAAATTATTTAGAAGAGGGAAGCATTATTATAATGGATAATGCACCGTATCATAAAGTTATTGCACATAAAATACTAAATTCGGTCAGCAGGAAGAACGAAATTGTTGGATGGTTACAAAAAAGGGGGGTTTAATTTTCGGAAACAGAAACTAAAAATGAGTTATTGCAAAGAGTACTTCCGTTAAAAAACAAGGAGGAAGTGCATCAGATGTATCAACTTGCAATTGAAATGGGACACCAGGTAATACGCCTCCCACCTTACTACTGCCAATATAATCCAATTGAGTTGGTGTGGGCTCAAGTAAACAGGAGGGTTGCAGAGGTAGAAATGATACGTTAAAACTGACGGACGTTAAACGACCTGTTGACGAAGAAATTGACAAGGTAACGCAACAGGACTGGGAAAACTGTGTAAGGCATGCAGAAAACCTTCAGGAAGACGATTTTAAGAAAGAAATAGCACGGGACGAGTTTGGGAACCTATATTCATAAATTTGTAAGACTGAGACAATGAAGACAGTAACAATGACGAATTGTCTCTTGACATACATGACATTGAGAGCAATATGGATGAGCCACTGGCAGTTCCAGTGGATTAGAAAAACAGGGAGTTCATAAACTATACTTACAGTTTAAATTAAATTTAAAGGGAGTCGATTTTTGACACTAAACAACACTTACTTTTAAATTTTTCTGGATCATGTTTCAGAGACTTTGCCTCTATCCTCAGCCGGCCATCAACTGAGGATAGAGGCAAAGTCTCTGAAACATGTTCCAGAAAAATTTAAAAATAAGGATTGTTTAGTGTCATTAATCGACTCCCTTTAAATTTAATTTATCATAACAACACTGTCTTCACACTTCCAAGAAAGGAATTGTATAGTTATAGTATTTAAAAATATACATAATTTGAGAAAATGCTTTTTCCAATTTTGATTTTGGAAAATGCATCATTGTAAAAGTTTGGAAAGTTTAATTTGGTTACCCTTATGTCTGTCTCTAGTAGATCTGCATGTTGTATGAGTGTGCAAGAGAGACAGAGAGTGAAATATACAAAGAGTGGGGTAACAATCTGGCAATGCAGAGTGTGATACAGCATCTGATTAGCTGGACTCCAGAACTCTTCCCATTTGAAACACATAATAGGTTAACTGTTCTGGTGGATTATTGCTTACCACTCTATTCTCAACAGCTTCACGGTAACAATGAAGTTGACAATTGACAATAATGTTGACAATTGGTAGTTTATTATCATTATCATTATCATCTTTATTATTACTAAACTTTTAAATTAAAAAGAATTGTAGCAAAGGTATCGGAGTGGCAAAATTCTTTCGTAGTTAAATTTTTCTCTGTATTTAATTATTAAGCTTACTGTGCAGTATTCCTGTTTACAGTATCGCTAGTTTATAATAAGAAATAGAAAATCCATAGGAAACATTTCTCTGTATTTGTATATTTCAGAGCAACAACTTGTTTCTGTGACGTTATTCCTTACCAACAAAACTGTACGCCATTAAAGTGCATCTTTATCCTGTATGTTTATTTAATTTCCCTGCAATCCATGTTCTTAATTTGTTATTCAAAACTGCATGTCGTATATTCTGCATATAGCATGGTTTACTGTCTTCATGACATCATTTGTTGGTTGTGTTACTGGTTTCTCAACTGCTAATTGTTACCGCATACACAGTTACTCAGGTAATATTAATATCTTTTAAATGCATATTATTTTAACATAATTGGTAACAGTATCTTGTCTGATGTACCTACGGACTGATATATGTTGCAAATTTTCCAATTTCAATTGCTAACAAAGTGTTCTGTTTAGCTCAGTGCTTGAGTAAATAAAGTAAATGACTTAGAACATAGTGACCCACAGTAAATCACTGGAAACTGAAATTTGTATAATTATTCCTGGATTGGACTTAAATTACTGAGTTTGTGAGAGCCTCAGTCCAAAGATTTGTGTTTAGTGTATTATACATAGAGAGGTCCATCCCCAAGCATATACATT
Organism: Mantis religiosa; assembly: GCA_030765055.1. Taxonomy (NCBI): domain Eukaryota; kingdom Metazoa; phylum Arthropoda; class Insecta; order Mantodea; family Mantidae; genus Mantis; species Mantis religiosa. Next base: position 713,579 of record JAUKNK010000078.1, on the reverse strand, counting down.
ACAATGGTTCTTGTTTACATGCAGAGAGTTGAGACAACTTCATCTGTGGTTTTATGTAATTGAACAGCAAGGCTGTGACAGAGACAGCTGATGCTAAATGTCACATTCTTAAACTCTCAATATTTTGCTATTTATAAATATACAGAGCAGAAATTCTTTCTTCTTTTTCTTTTTATTTGCCAGTTCATCTTAAACTGTGAAGCTCTACACAGTTAATATACTTGACCAGGTTTCTCATTATGACATTGCAGTAAAGTTAGATAATATATCTCATGACATTATGCTCAAAGAAATGACAATACAGCCATTGCTGATTTGAATGTAAAAAAAGTTCATTTTGTTGAATGTCTCTTGATGTTTTTATAAGATATATTGTTACAACTACAGCACCTGGCATTGTTGCAGATCTAAAGTCTAGGTGCAATTTCCAACCCAAAATTGTTGCCTGTTTGAGTTACGTCGCATAGCTTTATCAAATGTTATTGATCTGATTGAAGGATGTTTTTTATTGGATATGTAGATGTTTGAATGTTTCAGTAGTGTGGATAGTGGCACCTTCTCTATAGAGGCATTGCACAAATCTAAGATTCAACTTCAATCCATGCAGCTGGATAGCTAGGCGCAGCTCTGGAAGAACTGATTAGGTGGCTCGGAAAATCAGCTAAGCTAAATTTGCAAAATCTTTATTACTGTCATATGATAAATGCGACACATTTAAAGTACGCTTGCGTGTATGAAATCGTACTGCTTATATATCAAGTCAATTTTTCTGTTTTTTGTCCTCATGAAAGCAACTATAACGACTTCGTAGAAGACCCAGTATGTCCTTGTGAATAGAAATAGTAGCCAACCATGTTTAATATGCTATTGACCAAGTTGTTTATGATGTAATTTTTTATTCTCTTTATGCATGAAAGACTTCGTTCTGCAGAACAACTAGTGGACGGTAATCTAAGAACAAGCCTAAACAGTTTGTATGCATCACAAAATGAGTCATCCGTATTATCTATTAAAGACTTCAATGGTGCTTGAAGATTTACACCTTATCTTGGTAAATTAATTTAAGTTCCTTCCTTAGTCTTTCCAAAAGCTGTTTTGGGTATCAGAACTTCATATTATTGAAGGTTTGAAAGGGAATATTTTGGAGCATTGTTGAAATTTTCAACTGCCAGCAAACTTTGGAAATTTTAAATTGTTGTTGTTTTCAAATGCTAGGCTTTGGCAATGAAGCCATTAGCTCTCATGCTCTCCAATATTTCTGTGTAGTGGGTCCGGCAGGTAGGGCTTCAGAGATTAAAAGATCTTCAGTCATTTCCTCTTCTTCTTTGCACAGAGGACAATTTAGATTTGTATAAATTCCTAATCGGTGTAAGTGTTTGGCCAAATCATGTTCTGTAAGTGATCCACAATTTGCTACTGCAGCTTTATGTGGGATTTCTGGAATAATTTCTTGATTTTTAATTAAAATGGTCCAGTTTTTATCTTTGGCTTTGGGAGATACTGATTGGTTTTGTTTGTTTTTATATTTCCTTTTGATTAATCTTTTTATGGATGTAAAGGGTAAGTTTTTACTTTTGTTCTGAATTCAATTTTCACGTTTTTCGGCAAAAAAATCAGCTGATTCATTTCCAGCAGTTCCACAATGTCCAGGTATCCACTGTAATATTATTCTTTTCTGTAGTTTTTGAAGTTGTTGGATCATTTTGTGACATTCTTTAATTTTGATTGACCTTAATTTATATGAACTTATTGCACATAATGCTGCTTTAGAATCAGAAAATATGATCGCATTTTTGAATTTGTCTATCCTGTATAGAAGGTGTTGGAGTGAAATATGAATAGCCGTTACTTCTGCATAAAAATTTGTTGTATGGTATCCTGCTGGTTGATAGAATAAGAACAGTGCACACTTAATTCCTGCAAGTTAGATCCATCTGTGTAGATATGTAACCATTCTTAAGGTGGGTATCTATTGTTCACAGTTTCTAATGCTAGTGCTTTTAGTACAGATTTGGAAGTTTCAGAATTTGTAACTATTTCTTCTAAATCTAATTAAATATTAATTGGTTTAAAAGTCAGTGGGCTTTCTTTGATTAAACTGATTTCTTTAGAGTTAGAGAGATTCAGATCTGTTTTCAATTCCATAACTTTGTGTAGGAAACTTGTTTGTGTTTTCAACTTGATTGGCTGTAGTAGTCTTTTCTCCCATTTTTTTGTTTTTAACCGCAACATTTTTTCATGTTGTATTAGTGCCTGCTCCTCTAAAGTTAGATGTATTGGATAGTTCCAAGTTAAGGCTTGCATTGCTGAGTATGGAATTGATTTTGCTGCACCGGTTATTAGTCGCAGGGCCTGATTTTGGCATACTTCTAGGTGATTTATGTTAGAACTTGATGTGTGTTTGGAGGAATTTAGTAACAGTGACGTCAAAATTAATATAAAAATTATTTGTCGTAGGTTTATTGACACTCGTCACTTACTTTTTCATATATTTATGAGAGACTAGTTTCAAAGGCCCTGGCCTCCATTTTCAATCTTGGGAAGAGATTGAAAATGGAGGCCAGGGCCTTTGAAACCAGTCTCTCATAAATATATGAAAAAGTAAGTGACGAGTGTCAATAAACCAACCACAAATAATTTTTATATGTTAGAACTGTTTGCTGTAATTATTACCTCTGCATTATAAAGAAGTATTGGCTTGATGAATGTTTTGTATGTGGTGTTCAGTGTCTCCCGAATACTGCCCCACTGGACTCCAGCTATTCTTTTCAAAATTGAAAACTTTTTTGTTGATTTGTTTACTATTGCTTCAGTATGATGTCTCCAAGATAATTTTGAATCAAAATTGTTCCTAAATATTTTGTTTCATAGGTTTGTTTTTTTGAACTGCAGATTTAGTTTAGGGATTTTATTCTTTAAGCTAAATATTTGTAATGTTGTTTTATCAGTATTTATTTTCATCAACTTGTTGTCAGTCTACTTTTCCAATAGTATCAGAGGCTTTTCCATTGAAGTTTTGGATTTCTCTACTTGTGGGGAAGATGTCCACATGATCATGCCATCTGCAAAAAGAGCTGTCTTTATTTCTGTGTTTGATACAGCCGCGGGAAGATCATTGATGTAGATGTTGAACAAGGTTGTACTCAGTACTGCACTTTTTGGTAGGCCCATTTTTATTTGTCGGAATTTGGATGTATTGTCAATGTATTTTGTAGCACAGAAACGTTGAGAGAGAAACTGAGTGATCCAATTTAATATGTTATCTTGAATGCCCAGCTTTGAAACTTTCTCAAGAAATTTATGTCTGCATACTGAATCGTATGCTTTTTCAGAATCAATGAAAACGAAATTTTAAAGTTAGCATGGATTAAATTCATTCATTAATTTTGGTAGTATGTAATGCATTTTTCATAAAATAGGGACTTTGCAATACACTGAATAAGATATCAGTCATATCAGAAATGTCTTTAAAAACTAGAGACAGGAAGACAAATTCAAAGATACTAAACTCATTTAAGAACTGCTCGGCCTGACAAATACTTGTTGAATCATCAGTTTTCATTATATGTTCAAATACCCATATCATTCTGTCCCATTCTTCTACTATTACCTTTGAGGTTCAGAAACCAAGGACCACCTGGTCTCTGATCCTGTAGGTATACGCCGTCCAATCTCGGTACCAGCAACATAAGACCATTGGCTAGAATGGGGGAAGAAACCTGGTATCCCATTCACGTTTTAAAAAAATGCGGCATTTCTGTATTCTATTACAGCTTTGTTGCAGAACTAGTGTAAGTCTTTGAGCAAAACCCTGAACGAAAGTTTGCTTAGGGTGCTATGTCTTTCCCGTTCTTTTGGTGACCATTTAAATGCCCAGCCATAACAGCAGCTCCATCATAGCACTGTCTCACAAGTTTAGATTATAATGAAGCTCTGATAATGAATCAAGTACATGAAAAAAATACATCTGAAGTACGACCTTCACTAACATCACAAAAGCCCTGAGATCGTTCGACTACATTTCCACATGAATTGACATATCGCAAAATTAAAGAGCATTGTGATTTTTGAGATATGGCAGTAGTGTCTTCTCCCTGAACCGAGAAAAATTCTCTTTAATTTCATCATTTATAGAGCCTCTTATATATAACCAAATATGCACTTTGTAATTCCAGTTTGTGTTGTGTATTGTTTTTGAATGCTCTGCAAAACTGTTTATTATGCTGTAATAGTGGTTTTGAAATTCGATGGGGCTTACCTCTCTGTATGAATCCAAAAGTTCCTTAAAGTTATCTTTATGTAAAGAGCAGGTACGTATTTAGAAGTTAATTTCCGGGGGGTTCCAAAAATTCTACGTTGAATTATTTACTTTTAACAGTTAATTAGGAATGTGTTTTTATCATGTTAATAAAAATTAAAAACAAATGTATTGTTACATTCACATGACTTTCTCTCCTACCTGCACCGCTAGCGTAGATGGTAGCATGTCTGCCTGACGTTCAAGAGGTCCCGAGTTCGAATCTCGCCCAGGATGAGTTGAAATGAAATGTGTAGTGTTTAACGCCCGCTTTTACTACATACGGCACCGCAGGCGATGACACATGAGATGAAGATGGAGTTCCGGTGGAATGAGATGGCGGGGGAAACCGGAGATCCCGGAGAAAACCCGCCCCAGCGCCGTGTTGTCCACCACAAATCTCACTTTGCGGTCGCCTGGGATCGAACCCGGGCCGCCTTGGTGAGAGCCAAGCGGTCTAACCACTGAGCCACGGCGCGGCCTAGGATGAGTTGCCTGCATAAGGTTTTTTCCAAGATTTTTCCTTATCCTTAAAGACGAATGATGGGTAGTTCCATGCTCCATGGACCCTGGACACAGTTGAGCATCATTTTACCCATTTCAGTCAACGTCCGATATGACTTAACGTTGGAGGACGTAAAATTACAACAACAAAACGGTTTACCCAAGCTTCTACCAAATTCTTCTTATAAAAATTTGTTTTCTTGATTCTTTGGATAAAGTCTCTAGAAAGGCCTTTAGTTGCACAGGTTTTTTTTTCTTAAAGCTGGAATAAATTGGTATAAATAATAATCAGATATTTAAAAAGCGAACCACTGACTGATGCATTTAAAGTATTAGTTCTCCTTGAATGAAAAAGGAAATAGGAACTTAGAAGTCAAAAATTAAATACCTTTAAGTACCTGAGAATTGTAATTACCAACAGATAGTATATCGGAATTGGTTAACCTTGCAATACATTATTGTAATTGACATTATTTGTATATTTTAACGAGTTCAACAGCTGCTGTGCAGTAACTTTTCGTTAATTTCTTAAGTTTAGAATAGTTATACGAACATCACTTCCAGTAAAGCGGACTTCAAGTTTTTCCTAAAAAAAAATTCACAATAGGTTATCTTAAATATGTTGGGTTTTAATTAAAATTACTGAAGCCATTTTTTGGACGATTTTCTTGAAAATCTTCGTTTTGCATCCTTGAAAGATAACGAAATTAAAACCTACATTTCGTATTCCTCCAATTTTTGGGTTTTGTAATATGCTATTAGCAAACACAAAAAACATACACACTGGAGCGCTCGTGCCGACATTCTTTTTTAATTTTTGTCTTTGTTCTTTTTTCCTCTAAACTTGTATTCCTGGTGACATCTCGAAATCAAATTTTTTAAATTGAATATAACATGTATATGCTTACTAAGTACATGGTAGAGGTACTAAACATTGATGCCGTACACTGACATGAGTCTCTGGTTCACACAGTTTCACTATTCATATAAAGCACGATTGCTCCATTCCATATTGTCATCAGACAAACTGTTAGGTTATAAATGATTTCAACTGTAGTCCGCCTCCATAATGTGGTGGTACCGTGTCTGACTCCCAGTGAAGAGGTAGTGGCCAACCTTGCCGCGCGAGGGGAAGGAAGGCTTACCTCCACCTCATATGAGCGAAAGTTGAGCACGGCTAAAGCGAGTTCCAATTGAGGTCAAGATAGGTTTCCTGAATTGGACTTTCCACAGGGCTTTCCCTTATCTTAAGAAGACGAATGTCTGATAAAACTTAAGTTCTGGTGGCTGTGGACTGATTTGAGGGTGTCATCCATTTCATTTACTGCTCAATATGATAATCCAGTTAAAGGATGTTAAAGTATGTAAAAATAAATAAAAAAGTAGGTTCTGTATCAAATTATTAAGCTGAAAAAAGAGCTGCAATTTTGAGACTGCCAAATGTACGTATAACTTGTTCCATACCATGAGATGTTTCGAAAACAACTGTTACAAGGAAACTAGAAATTGCCGGAGTTACGCATTTTATGAGCTCCACGTTCGCTTGTAACCTGATATTTTATCTATGATGCCATGGTTTCTTAGTTGAATAATCAGTGAAATTGAAGTGGTGTTTATCACCTGTTCCCAGAATATTCAAATAGTTGTGTCTCAAACGTGAAGCATTTTAATCAGAATCGTTAGACATGTTTTTGAGAACATAAACAATTTACGAAAGTTCTTCCATCTTTTTTTTTTTTTTTTTGTAATTTTACGTCATCCAACATTAAGTCATATCGGAGATGAATGGAATGGGTGAAATAATGCTCTAAAGAGCCCAGGGTCCATAGAGCTTAGAGTTACCCGACATTCGTCTTTCAGAATAAGGGAAACCCCGGAGAAAACCTTATCCAGGTAACTCACCCTGACCGAGACTCGAACTCGGGACCTCTTGAACGCGAGGCAGACCCGCCTCCACCATGCTACCGAGGCGGGCTTTTTCCATCTAAAGGATGGTTTGGTGTGGAGAAATTTTTTCAAAACCTTCATGTCACATCTTCGAAACATCCTAAATGTAAATATATCCGCGATTTTTCGTTTTTGAAATACGCTGTTACATTAATGCAATGATACTTCTACACGTATATCTAGGATCAAAACTCAGTGCAGTATACCGATGTACCTGCAATACAATACTGTCTTATTATATAGAGGATAATAAACCTATTGACAGGTTAACAAAATTATAAAAGTAGCAAATATGACTCCAGCCAAAATATACACATGAAATACTGCAGCAATTACTAGAAGTTTCCTAGACATGCAAGATAAATAATATACTAGTATTATTAAAAGGGTCTAACTTGAAAACTCACCACAAAGAGCTGAGAAACTGTTGAAGAGAAGCCTTGTCCATGTTGATCTCCATTACAGTCCTTCAGTTTATATGGAAAATATTTTCACACTATTTACACTATGTACACGAAGCCTAAGTAGTGCTATAGAACTAAGTTGATACGCCTGCTTCTCCTGCCCATTATATTTAACACTTCCTCAGGATTAATTTTCTGATTCCAGTGTACAGACAACAAGGCAAGATTAGTTAAACGCTCATCACTAGTTCTATTTCTGAGGTCAGTTTTGAGCCTTTTCATTGTTGAAAATGATCTCTCGGCACTGGCAGTTAAGATGGTTAGGGTGGCTAAAATTTTAAGCAGACGATGAATTGAGGGATATAATGCTGATGAACATGTTACCAAAGAACTTATGGCATCATTTGATCTATTTTGTTTCTCTGTGAATTTCCATTTTTGACACCACAACCGATATTCTGCTTGTGTTTCACTGTCACTGATATTTCTGCCTAAATATAGAAAGCTTGTTTAACTTATCAGCTTTAGTTTCTCCTACATTTCTGGGCAATAAAATATCGAAAGCAGACAATACATCTTTGTTCTGTTCAAATCGTTCCTTAAGACTTGAGATCAGTTCGTCAGTGCATGGAATAAAGAGACATCTTCCGAAGTACTCCTCTGCTGTATCTGCTGGGTGATTGTCCCTTTTTGTCTGCTTCCCTGCCGGTCTTTGAATTCTGATTTCAGAGTCAAATAGGGATTTCATAGTGTTTGAACGCTGCTCAAAGATTTTGTGAAATTCTTCAACAGCATTCTTTCTTAAAGCTTCCAGCTGCTTTACTACGTCACTGGCATATTCCAAAGCAGAGCTAAGATCATGTTCTGGGCTTTGCAGATACGTAGAAAGGCGGACTGTGAAACACAGAAGTTTCTTGCATGTCAATAGTGAGATTAGAAAGGCACTATTCTCTATGGCCGCCAATAGTTGTGCTGCAGTTTTGGAAATTGATTTGTTGCTTATGGAAAGCTCCTGAAGGCTCTGAACAATTGGTTCTAGAAGTTCCACAAACACAATGACAGAATCATGCCTCTCTACAAATCTTGTATTGCAAAGGCCAATCAGTCTTTATTTCTTACTGGTAGGTAACAGCTCATTAACACTATTCTTTAAAGCGTTGCCAGCAAAAAGATGATTGCAAAATAAATCACAAATGTCACTCATAGTGCCTAAGCAATTACAAATGTGAGTTGTAGTAAGTGCAGAGGACAACGCTAAATTTAGTCTATGACTAGCACAATGAACAAGTAAAGCTTTTGGATATAGCTGTTTCACATTCGCTTGAACTCCAGTGAACTTTCCAGCCATAGAAGAAGCACCATCGTATCCCTGTCCCACCAGATTGTTCATATTTAGTCCAAGGTTAACGCATTCTTGTATAATTGTCTTAGCAATGTTGCTACCGATAAGGTCATATATAGGCACAAATCCCACAAAGTCTTCTCTCAAAACATAGAGTTGACATACCATAAACAAACAGATAGCTGCTCCATTCCAGAAATATCTAAAGCTTCATCAGCAATGATACTAAAGCATTCTGCAGCATTTACAGCACTGAGAACCTTTCCTCGTACTATTTCAGCACATATGCCCAGGACTTCGTTCTGGATTAAGGGGCTAATATAAGTTGCACTTTTCTTCGCATTAGCCACACGCTTTTCTAATATTTTGTCAACAGCATCATGGCAAAAGCGTAAGAGAGCTCAAAATTTTCCGTCTTTCTTATCAGGCTTTGATAACATTAAGGGACCACTATCTAAATCACCTTTGAGAGGCAGTTCTTGTTGTCCGCAAAATATAATTGTTTTTATTATTGGTAGAAGAGCTTCCCTATTTTCCCTAATTTCTTTTCCCCTCTGACCATTAATCTGAGATGCCACATCTTCTTCCCTGCCATTCTCTATTGCCAAAAACTGCTCGGCTGATAAGACACAGTTTTTATGATAACCACTTGTCTGGTGATGGTGAAGTGTTTCTACAGCATCCTTCCATTTACAAAATGGTTTTGTCACCAAATAGCCTAAGTTTTGGTGACCGCCTTGACCTATGCCTAGTTTTCAGAAGAGAACGCAGTAACGGCAATGTTGCACCGTCTTGAACTTTTGAGTATGTTAGCCACCCCCAACTATCCAGCCACTTATATTAAAAACTGAGTCTCTTAGAGCCATGCAAACGTACAGGAAACACAAGTGAACTATTAGGCTTCAAATCATTTGTGAGTATGTTATACCTAACATCTCTAGGAATATTGACACAGTTTGCTTCTTGCAGCAGCTTGCCGATATTACAACCGGCATTAAAACTGTGAAGTTCTTCACTCGCAACACGGACACTGCACATCTCATCTTTAGTTTTTAGCTCACCAACTTCAGGTTTAACTTTGCTTAAAGCGCTAGTTCTGCATATCTTGCTCGCATTGGTAGGTTTGAAAAAGCCATCGATTTTTGCGTTCCTCTTCATATCTAAAAAAACCACTGTTTCAAACTGTCGAAAAACACCTTCACAATACGAGAAACGTTTGCTTACTAGCTACACTGCGTTAAGTCCGGCTTTTCAACCCTAGCAGGCAGACACTCACATTGGTCAATGACCCTTCTTTCAGTTTAAAGAATAACTTAGTTCTTAATGACAGTCCTAAAGACAAGTTAGATGTGCACAGTCGGTACAAAAGAAAGAGCCGCAGTTTCAGATTCGTTTGATTATTTAGTTATTGTTGCTAATATTTTTCTCAGAGAAGTTTATTTCTTGTGATGTCATTTATTTTGGGATAATAGTACTTATTAAGAGTTTTCACTGCATTGGAAGGCTTTGTTTAGTACCTATTCCCCTTTTTCTCCATTACAAGTGAGAATGATAGTTAATGAATATTAACATTCTCTGCAACCCGCCGCTTTAATATAGTATGGTGTATGTTATATGTGTTTCTCCCAGAGAGAGGGTTTCGATTACCGATTCATGTATATCCTGGAAGAAGTCTCTTCCTAATGTTTGCTCACCACTTGAACCTTTATGTTTGGAAATCTTAGGCTCCTCTCCTGCATTATTTGCTCATTTGTAAAAGTATCTGGGAGATCGCTAACCTGAAAGCCCCGTTAAGAGAGTTTACATTCACAGTTTATAAAATATTCTTAATTACCTTGTAGGTATATCACATTTAAAGAATAATTTTATCACCGTCATCATCGTCATCATCATCATCGTCATTGTTATTATTATTTATTATTATTATCATTATTATCATTATTATTATAAAACCGTTATTCGAGTGTTATTCGTTGTTCCACTGATCATTAAGTTTTGGCACATGAATGACGGCTGCAGGCCTTAGATGTAGAACACTGTCGTTTTAAATAACCGTAAAATGTAAACATTTATTTGTCGTATATTTGGTGGTTGATCTTGATTTTTGAATAATTAGTATAAAAGTTGTTGATATAATTATGCAGGTTGCTCGTATAACTTAGAGAATTTGACAAAATCTTTCACTTAAAACGTTACACTTATACGTGGAACAAATGTAATGTAGTTCTGACAAAGAATATGTAATTGTATTTGACTAGATTAACTTTTGCATAATCTTGAGCATAAAAATAAATAATCCAACCATATTTTCTTTAAACCCCGCAGCCCTCGATGTAAATGAGGACTGTTAATCCACAGGCATTAATTAACCAGACTATCTGTAAGCAGTGGAGAGTGTTGCATTACTGAAATTAGTTATTTTTATTAAGGCATGTCTCACCTACATCGCATGTTCATTAGGTGCAGTATCTAGTGTTGCATACTGTATTCATGGGATCCAAAGGTCCTCGTCGACGGTCCTTAAACCCCAAATCACTTATTCACTAACTGTATTCAGTTATAAATTCAATAACAGTACTATATTCATGCTGTTTATTTTTCAGCAGACTGTACTTCTACCACTGTACTTGACCTTGGATATAGGAAATACCAGAAAGTTGAAAAGAAACATTTCTCGATTCAGGGCGGAAAACTTTACATTTACAGTTGTTTCGCACGCACTCCTCACCCTTTATAACATCATGTCTACCTGAGAGTGAATAGAGACATTAAGATGAGAAGCTTGAATAAACTTTTTTGATTTATTTTAAAGTGAGCTTTATTTAAACTATTTATTACAAAATTAAAATGACAGTTCATTTGGAGGGGTGTCAGGACCCCCACCCCCTTAAATACGTCCCTGGTAAAGAGTCCTCACTTTCATTATCTCCACAAAATGCCAGTTCTTGTCTACTTAAAAATAAAGCAGCCTTAATGGGATATTGCATGAAAAGTCTGTTAAGCTTAACATTCTCATTGAATTTTACAATATATAGACGTGAGCTTTCCTTAAGGCCAGCTGTAATTATTTTAGTGTTTTTTACAGCTTCATCAATGTCACACAATTTAGTAATTTAAACCTAATCCACCATTAAATATATAAATTTCAGTTCCTAGTGGTTCACTGTGGATCACTATGTTCTGAAAGTCTGGGTCAGTCATTTACTTATTTTGAGGTTAAAGCACTTAGCTAAACAGAATGCTTTGTTGGCAATTGAAATGGGAAAATTTACCATATTTATCAGTTTGTAAGTATTATATGCACGTGATAAGAAGAATGATTGGGTTACAAGTCCTCATTCGGTAAGTTCCGTTGAATTCTGTACACATAGATGACAAGTTTGAAATTTGAAATGTGCTATACGCTGACATCTAGTGGCTAATACGCTAAGCTTTATCATGTCGTCATATTTCGTTTTGATCAATTTCGAGGTTAATTAGCTAACCAGTTTACAACAATCGTATGCTAGAATTAGATTTTTAGTTCGTCCTTGGCAACATATTCATGTTATGAGACACATCTAAATGTATAAATACAGTTTATATATAAAGTCAAATTGATTACTTACAATATACAAAGTAAGCAGCTTCTCTATGGTTTCAGATGTACTACAAGAAATGTCATAATATAAATATTACAGGTTTGTGAATGTACTATGCTCCCAGTGCTCATTTACATGGTTATAGTTCTAAAAATTCATTAACTGTATAAAAACAGTGTGCATGCAAAAATTTCTTTACCTTATTCTTAAAGTGTTTTAATGATACAGCTTGTTTAAATGAAGTAGGAAGTTTATTATATAACATTATCACCTTGTAGTTAAAGCTTCCTTCATAAAGGCTCGCTTGAACTGCCAGTTTACCCTTCTTACGAGTGTGGTGGTAATGTACATTGGCATTTACTTGAAAATTATTTATTTTTGTATGTAAATTTGTGGATGTTATGGCTCTCGAAAAGGGACACATTATTATTTGTCTACCTCCGTATTACTGTGATCTGAATGCAATTAAACTGGCGTGAGCAAAACTAAGGAATGTTTTCAGAGAATGCATGTTATTTGTAATATCTTCACTTACCTTGAACACTCTTTTGCTGAATTGTGTCTTTCAAGGTTGACCACACTGGAGAAACAAAAGAGCGCTAGCTCTCACTTCTTCCCCTCTGCCCGCACCACACCGTAAATCCAGTGCTCAACTTATCTTGTGCGTACTATACATATTTGTGCGTACTATACATAAGACAAGACACTGTTACCAACAAAGTTAAAATAATATGTATTTAAAATATATTAATATTACATGAGTAACTGTGTATGCGGAAACCGTTAGCAGTTGAGAAACCGGCAAACTGAAGTCATGAAGTAGGTAAACCATGCTATATGTAGAAAATTGGACATACAGGGTTTAGAATGACAAAATAAGAACATGAATTGCAGGGAAATCAAATAAAAGTATTGGGTGACGGTTGACTTTAACGGCATACAGTTATGTTGGTAAGAAATAATGTCAAGGAAACATGTTGCTCTGAAATATACGAATACCAAGAAAAGTTTCCAACACATTTTCTATTACTTATAACCTTGTGATACTGTAACAGAAATACTGCATAGTAAGCATAATTCCTGAATACAGGGAAACGTTTAACTAGGAAAGAAATTTAACATTCTGAAACCTTTGTGCTACAATTCCTTTTAGCTGTTAAGTTATAATAATAACTTATAATAAACTGCAAATCCCAAAACCAACAACAACGATGATAATCACTACCAATTTTCTATCATTGTTATCGCGTAACTGTCGAGACCAGAGTGCGTAAGCAATGATCCACTGACACAGTTTCCTCACTTCAATATCCCTATTAATAGCTATAACTGTATCGCTAGTTTACTTACGTAGTGTTGGTATTTTCCGCGATAGCGTGCTTTGTATGTTGGCAACACTCGAGTCATAAAGTCACGAACGCCATGTTGCTACGCCGTTAAAGTACACCTTTACCAAGTACTGTTATATCACGTCTGGGAAAACAGGATATTCTACATTTGTTAACTTTCACACATCCACTAAAAACTTGTTAAATACGAGAGTAGCTGTTGTACCTGACCTTCATGACGTAATCCATGTGGCCCTGACCATTACAACTCTACCAGAGACGGCAATGCGGACAGAGTTAAATACGTCACAATGCTTTAAGCTACATTGGAAAGAAAAATTTAATTTAAAATACTGAGAGTGCATTTTTCCAACATTCACTGAAACATGGGCATGTCAGAAGAAACTTGTTCTAACAAGATTTGTGAAACTCGTTCAGGTCAATGAGGCTAACACTATCAGTTTGTTTCGCTCAATTTTTCACTTTATACACAAAACAACTTCAACTAATCAACATAAATTATTATAACTACCAAACAAACCACCAACGACAAACAAGCCTATTTTATCACACTACCAAACATTTAACATCAGTAATTATTCTAACCTCAAGTAGAACTTTGGAGCCAGATCACTCAGCCAAAAACATTACAAATTTGAATGGCCGTACTTATTGATGCGTATTACCTCACACTATTGATATTTTCCACATATCTGTTTTCTTCTTCTTTACTGAGCGTAGCTTACTTTGTTGTGTTAAATTATCATTCCGAAAGCAGTTTACCCTGATGTACACTGACAAAATTAAAACAACTGCTGGCTTGATTACTGAAGTTAAATTTGTAGGTTTATGTGCTAACAATGCTAACGGCAATTTTGGAGGAATAGTAAGTAAAGATAAAAACAACGTTTACACTAATAGAAATTAAATTGTTATTTCACACCAGTCGTGTGTAGGCCTAATTCTGGACAGGATGAGTCAGGCTAAAGAATACAATGCCATAGCCGGGATTTGACTTACGTATTGTAAGTTTACATTTCCGACATTCACTGAAACAGGCAAATGCTAAAAGTATTATCTGAGGAAATTTGTTCTAACGAGACTTTCTAAACCCATTAAGGACAATTACATAGGACATAAAGTATTTATTCTAACCTGAACCAGACCACACAGCCAAGATTTATACTTACTTTCCTCTTGTTTTACAGCAATATGTAATCACGCGGTCAGTGGGATAATTTCACGGCCTTGTAAATCACATAGTCAACGACCTCTGGTAAAGATGCCTAGCCCGCAGAATTGTACTTACTTGAGCTGTGAGCTAACCGTATCGTAAAACAAGGTTCTACTAGCAGAAATAGCAGTGGGAGGATTAACAGATATAGCTTCTTGTATATTGACAGGTATGATATTTGTTTGTTCATTCGTTGGATAACAGCTGTGAGCAAAGCTCAGGAATATTGTACACGTTACACATTTATGCTGAAATATTACTTTCATCATATTAGAATTTAGCTTCTTATTTGTTATGCAAAGGGGATTTGTAGCTGCAAGATCCTACATATGAGGATTACACAGTGTAATTTGTCTTTCAAAGTTCATCTGTTTTAAGGCGGGTGCGTGGATTGTGGGATTCAAAAGTGATAACATTTACACTGAAGGTAATTTGTTTATCTTACTAGCTTTCATTTTTGGACTCCATTCTTTGTTTTACTAGATGTACACTAGATGAGTGTATTATGGTGTGGATGATTGTTAAATGGTGCTGGTTGCTTCAGACTTAATCTGGGTAGCGGCAGTCGTGAATTCCGAGGGTTTGCACGTTAATGTTACATTGAAGAAACTAGCTTCTGTGCGGTCATTACTGACGTCACAAAACCGTACAATTCTTTCTTCAACTCGTCCCTCTGGCATGACGAAAAGAAGAACAGTTGGTAGTTGAGATTTATTTGATACATCAGTGGTTTAGTCAATGTTGACTGATACAAAACTTGTCTCACTCACTTCTTTCTTTAGTTCATTAATTAAAACAACAGAAATTCACTCAATAATGTCATTTTCAAACATTTGACGTTCCTGAAAATAAAATTTAGTCCGAAATTGTTCCTCTTAACTTCTCATTTGTTTGAACAGTTACGTGTAAGAATTCTACGTAGTTATCTTTGTTATCCAAATTTCCGAACTCGTTATAACCCTAAATGTGAGTTCTTGCGCAGCTAAATAACAAACAACACTTATCAATCCCCATTACATATTTATTTTTACATCTTTACCATTCTTTTCAACTTAGTTCTTAAATGTTCACTCAAAGAAGTGTCAATTCTTGATTCTCCAAACTTAACTAACATTACAGTGGAAGGAATATTAGTTTATGAATTTCCATTTTGAATTCTCAAGATATTCATACTGCTGATGCCATCTGTCTTCCGCGCATCTATCGCCCACGCATTCTTTTCATTAGACAAAACCAGACATGGCCAACAAAATAGTTTCAACAATTTGTCACGAACACTCAGCCAAGGAAACTCGTTATACCAACAGATACTAAAATGTCTAAAAATGTCTGTGTGATTTAGTTTTTAAAGTTGTAAGTGCCAAAGTAGGCCTTACTGTTGAAATTATATGACATTTTCACCAAAAAAATGCAAACTCAAGGACAAATTTAAAAGACCTTAGATCACACAATCACAGTCACTTTTACACACAAATTATGATGCAATTCTTCTTATTGTACTTTAAACATTAATTCATTCACAGTGTTATTGTTATACATGAAGAATTAACACTGAAACTCAAGTTTGGCCTTTTCATTGCAGTCATAGCTATTGTGCTATAAAGAAGTAACAGAAGTCTCTTCCCTCACAAATCTGTAAGCTCTGAGTTTGCTGGTGAGCGCCATTGGCAAAATAGCAAGCTATTTAGAACTGCAGGATGCTAGATGACTGGCCTCAGGAGATCTGTCACAAATTAACGCAATTGAAATCTGAAAGTGAAATTGCTTGGACTTTCCATTATTCTTTGAACTAAAATTAATATGAAATTTGGATATACATTAATCAGCTAGCAGCAGAGGCAACATTAACGCCACGTTACTGTAAGTGTAATAAATGTGTGAAATGTCATGTCCATGGTATTTTCCATTTCTAATGTCAACAATGTCCACTGTGTTGTTTGATTATTTGTCAGATCCCACTGAGAGCAAAGCTGAGAGACACTAAACATGTCTTACATTTATTGTACATGCATCAGTAATATATCACCACCACAAGTACACTGGTACCAATAACTTTGTTTTTGTTTTAATCTTAATTTATGTAATAACACTGAAAACTTGGTAATCTCCAAGATGTCACATATTAACTCAGAACATACATTACAGTAAGTCAATAATGATGTCAAACATAAAATCATGGTTGTATGCAATCTGACTTGTGTATTACAAATTTAATTGCTAATAGGAATATTAAAGCATTTCTCCAGATCGTGTACAGGATGAGTATTTAGATTAATTTTAAAACTTTGGTGATGATAGAGTTAACCTGAAATATTCAATGCCATAGCTGGGATTTGAACCATGGATCTCCTGTTGTCCGTCCAGTCGTCCTTACCCATTGAACTACCATGGCCAACATTAAGTTCTCCAATTGACTCATATATTTTCCTGGTAAACCACTATGGGCTCTCATATTTGAGATGCACCATTAGTGGCAACTTACTGTAGTAAGTACTTTAGTCCCAGGCTTCATCGTTTGGCTCTTATTATTTGAGCTAATTGATGAAAATTAATCATTTTTCTCTCTAGCCATGGAGATCCATGGTTCAAATCCTGGCCATGGCATTGAATTTTTCAAGTTGACTCTATTTAAACCCTTAGCCTATATATACTAGTGAGAACAAATGATTAATTTCCATTATTTAACTTAAATAACTTCAGTGAAGAATTTAGGATCAACTGGTATGACAGTTAATATAAATTTTTATTGTAGAATTGTAATATTTGGAACAATTTCAAGTTGTGTGCTGGTCTTACACAGATTGCCTTAATTCGTAATTCTGTGGTCCTGTTCAGCACGCGCTGTTAAGTTATTATAATTATCTATAAGTTAGCTTAGTAGAGAATGTATGTACTCAGCAGCAGGAGTAAGAGTTGTCCGTGTTTTAAATATAGGCCTCCAGGAATGATGGGCCCAACACCACAAATAATACCTACAACACTTCTGGTAATATGAAAACTTCTCAGCTGTGTGCTGAATTAAAGCTGAAGATAATTCTATTTCCCAACATGGAGTAAATGTAGGCACAGTACGCTACTCTTAAGGCAGTTTAATTAAGCAGATTAAGTGGTGGTGATTTGCCATAACGTTACTTACCAGAGCTCTTTTAACCATCGTCTTTGAGAAGGTTTATCAAGATTTCCAGTTTTCTGTAATGGTATTCTCAACACTTCATTAACCTTCAACATGTAACTGGGTCGTGTAACTGCAAATTTAGTTTGAGTTAGTGTCTGTATATCAGCAGGAGGATAGTCTTCTCTGTTCTTAAAATTGAACCAATGTTTATTTATTTATATATTTTTAGTTAATTATTTTCATCCTTTTATAACACAAAACATGTTTCTTAGATACGCCAGTTAAATTTATATTGCATATTAAAAAAAGCATACAATATTACATAATTATATAACATTTCACATTAATAATAATAATGATTTTTTTATATTGGTTTATTGATATTGTGACTGTGGGTTCGTGAAATAAAAAGTTCAATTACACCACTCAACAATGTTCTTTATTTCCAGCGACTTACAGTTAAACACTTGCCAATTACACAGAATTACGTGCTGCAACAATTACAATTCACCAGTTCGTCCGTTACAATTTCCTTGTACTCGCGGTTACGTAAGCTCCGGTACACATTCACAGTTACGTACAGTCTTCCGTTGCACAATCTTTCCGTTCATTAACACGTCACTGACTAACACTGCCTTCTTACACCAAGAACTGTCCTCACTCACACACACTAACCAACTGATTGACCAACTCAACTCTGTCCGTCTGTAACCCTCTTTATATAGGAATATCGCCGGTTTCTAGTGACCAGGAGAATGTTCCAGATTACGTAATTTCGAGAAACAGGCGACACAGTCATGTTTTTCCCCTGACCACAGCCTGTCACCACTATAGGACAAACGAGGCGAGGGAGTGGCTAACCGAACCTTCCCTGTCTCCCGCTCTCAGCTGCTTCACAGGGTGTTACAGCGCTCGCATTACAATATCAACAGCATGCTCCATTACATGGTAATACTACATGCTTTATAGTTACATGTCCTATTTTGAATTAGTAATTGTACACATTACAACGATTTTACAGTGGGTTATTCTCTGTTCTAGACACTATGTACATTAAATTGAGTCTATTCTTCTAGCTGATTTTTGGGAGTTTACAATTTATAATTATTTCACTCTAAATACTTGTTATATTTGTAGAAATGGTGCTTTATGGTTTAGTTAATTGTAAGATTATAATGAAACCAGAGTAAGTTGATTGTATGGAGTTCACAATTTGTCATTATTACACTCCAGAAACTTCAGTCCATGTCCGTGATTTTTATAGAAGTTGCAGATTTTACGAACGACTTAAGGTGATTATTCGCAATCTTCTCGTTGGTGGTAGGCCATTTCCCTCCATTGCTTGTTACACTTTTTGCCAACTCTAGTCTTTGTTTATCAAGTCTTCTGCAATTAAATATAGTTGATGGTCTGTTCTCAGCAAGGACAGAATGGGCTATGCATTATTCTAAATTGTTATAAGTATGCATTTAATTTTCCATGGCCAGTTAACATTGTAGTGAGTTCTGGGGATATTGGAATCTTTTGACACAATCTGTTTTTCACTATTGGGAAGACCGCTTTAGTCACTGCACCTTTCGTTGTGTTCGTCCAGACTTTTTGTCACCTGTTGAGTCCATATTCCTTGGCTCTCGTTACTATTACATCTTTTGATATTATGTCGTACACTACTTCACTATCTTTGGTAGCAGCTCGTTTTGCAAGTCATCTACTGATTCATTCCCTTTTATTCCACAGTGGTCTTTAACCCAGCCAAAGTGGATGATCCAATTTAAAAAGTGTAGTGTAAGAAGTTTGTCTTTGATAGATGCAATTAGTCGATTTCTTTTCCAGTTGTGTCTCAGTAAATCTATAGTAATTCTGCTGTCATTGCATATTGCAACAGTTCTGTTTCTATCTATTGAACTGGCATAATAAACATCTTCTAATCTGTCTAGTACTTTTAAAATAGCAAGTTGTTCGGCTTGATTGTTAGCGCAGTGGCCATGCAATTTGTATTTTAACTGGTGTGTCATAATTCTGTTTCCAAATATAATTCCTGCTGCACCAACTTGCTCCCCATTTTACTTCCATCTGTGTATGCTTCCATTCTATATATGATATCTTTGTTCACCTGCTCAATCGTTGCCACTTTGGCTTGATGTTGCCAGAATTTTACTTCTAATGGTTTGTTGAAGTCTGCTATGTGACTTTTTGTTGCCAGATATACTGGGACTTTTTCCTCTATAGTTATTTTTATGGGATATACTCCAGCTGGTATGCATGATGCATCATACGAGAGAGTTCTTTGTGCTTTTGTCATTTTAATGTTAATTAATCTTTGAATTCTTCTAAATTTTGCAATATTTTTATTCTTCCGTATCGCATCTATCCACCCAGGAGCTCCGTATGACCAGACAGGGACTATAGCTCCTTCATAGATTGTCTTAAGTGCTTTGTGACCTAGCCCCCATTGTAGCTTTGCTGTTCATGCTAACATATGAACCAATGAGATTGTTTTATCTGCAGTATATTCAATGTGCGCATTGAAGGTAAATGTGCTATCTAAATATATTCCGAGGTATTTTATTTGGTTTGGTTAAGTTTATGATGATTCAAAAATACGTTGACATCTCTATGTGCATTTCTTCTTCTTGTGATAAATAGAACCTTGGATTTCTTTTGGTTAAATTGAGTTTTGTTTTCATCAGCCCATTTTTGGATTTTCCTAAGATCGTGATTTGCAACGTTCTCTGCTTCTGATATGTTATCTTCTCTTGTCATTACTACCAGGTTGTCTACGAAGGCGATCACCCTTGTCCGTTGATCATATTCTAAATTCAGTATCGAATTGTACATTATGCTCCAGAAACCTGGACCACAGCATGATCCTTGAGGGCAGACTTTGTGTACTTCTCTTTCTGCTGTATAGTTGTTCACTGAAAATACTGCACTTCTGTTGCTGAAGTAATTTACTACTAAATTATATAAATTCTTAGGACATCTAAACTGTCTTAGATTCTTGAGTATGCTAGGCCACCAAGCTGCATCAGAGGCACCTTTGACATCAAGACTAGTGACTACTACAATTTGTTTTGACTTCAAGCACTTATCGATGAAAGATTTAACTTCATTGCACCGTCAAATGCTTCCCTTTGGGGGGAAAATCCAAACTGATTATTGTGTAACAATTTATTGCTGTACATATGGTGTAGTATTCTGTCGATCATAAGTTTTTCTAGTACTTAACCTCCGCTATTTAATAGACTTACTGGTCTGTATTTTGATGCATCTTGGCAGTCTTCATTTCTGGGCTTAATTATTTCTAATAGCAATGGACTGCTTCCAAGCTTTTGGAAAGCATCCCTTCTTTAAACATGCGTTGTATGCTTGCGTGGAGAATAGAGGGAGATTTTGGAAAGCTCTTCTAATTATGTTGCTAGATAAGCAGTCCTTCCCAGGAGATTTCTGTGGATTGAATTTTTGCATACTAATGATGATTTCTGCAGTTGTGAAAGTTCCTCAATTTCTTTCCTAATTGCTTTGTGCAATTCGTTGTCACTATCTGGATTGTCTTCGGGTACAAAGTATTCTAACATATCCTTGATTGTATTTTCAGTATCTGTGGTAAATGTTCCATGTCTTTTTGTAGGGTAGTCAATCTCACAGCCGTTCGGAGTTTGCTGGAAGCTAATTTGTATACTAAACCCCAAGGATTGGTATCGTCACATATTGTGCAAAACGCTTTCCATGACTTCAGTTTTGCATCTCTCATTTTTCTATCGTACTCCCTTTTCCCATCCAGGTATTTTTCTTTCCTCTCCTGTCATAGATTTTTGCCGGTGACAGTTCTTTGGTATCTTTTCCGCAGTGCAAGAGCCCATTTTCTTAATCTAGTTGGTTTGTCTGTCCACCAAGATGCCGTCTTCCCTTTTATCGACTGCACCTGTTGAAACTTTGAATGCTGCATTACTAGCTGTTATGATACATGAAAAGACAAGGTTTGCCATTTCTTCTGCATCAATTTTACTTCCTACTGTCCTGTTTAGTTCCTGATCTAATTTCGGCTAGTTCTCTTCATTATAGTGGTAATTGAATTTAGATATCACTGTGGAAAGGAAAATGGTGTCTAATTTCTTGAAATCTTCATTGTTGACTATGTACTTTGCTCTCATGTGGTCGATGCCAATTGTGGACGTCTTTTCAATCTGCTTTGTAAGTTTGAAAGTTAATATCTTGTGAATCAGAGCAGCTTTCTGCGGAGCCACAGGTCCACTCACTGACATGCCTTAACAACTTATTGTTTACAACAGTTAGGTTGATATAACTGCTGCCTTTTCTAGTTTCAAATTGTAGGCTCCAATCTAGTATTCACTATGTTTAAGTTGGACATTTATAGAAAATCTTCCATTGCTGTCCCCCTGTGATTTGTTGTTACGTCATACCACGTTTTACTTCTGGCATTAGTGTCCGCTGCTATAAGTAAACCACTCCCCTTTATATAGTTTGTAGTTCGTTCTGTTGTGCTCAAATTTACCTCAATATCTTGTGTAGAATCAAAATATAAACAAGCTGTGTAAAACTTCATTCTTTTATATGTTATTTCTGCGACGACAGTGTCTTCGTCAGAGAGCTGTGTAATAAGAATGGCGTCTATGTCTGTTATTTATAAGCATTGCTGACCTTTTCCTTCCCTTAACACTCTTGTAAGTTCTTAATAATTTAGGCACTCCTGCTACATTACTGTGTATGGTGTAAGGTTCTTGTATAAAGGCAAGATCAATGTTACTGTTGTTCATATTATATATAATATTATTCATTTCTATTCTTTTATGTTGCAAATTAACCTGTACACATCGTAGATAATTCTTCCCTCTGTCCGCGTGACCAACCATGCTAATAGTCAATTTTTTCCATGTTCTTCTTCAGGGCAGTTTTATAGCATGGGCAGCTTTTATCAAGCGATGAATGGTTCCCACTTATAGGCATTGATCCATTGTATTTGTTATAATTTATGCAATTGATGCATCGGTGGTTTTCTTTAGGTGCTTGGCATTCGTTCATTCATTCTATGATTTCCAGTGAAATGTGGACATACTTGTTCCCCTGTGCATTCCTGGGCTCTATGGTGGTATTTACAGCAATTATGGCAACATGTAACTGACAGGTAGTCATCACTATTACATATGTGCCAGTCTAATTTAAGTTTCCTGCCCGAAAGGCGCCTACGAACTTGTGACGTGACTTCTATTACCAAATGCTTGTTCTTCCTTCTATCTGCAAACACAAATTTAGGAATTATTTCACTTTCGCTCAATTTCAGATCTGAATTCTGATTAATTATGGCTTCTGTTGCATTGTCTATAGTAATATCCTCTGGAACATTAAATATAATAATTCTGGGATTCCTGAGTTTCGGCAAATAACTTTCGAGTTCTAACCCGCATGTTTCAGTTATTGCTTCATAAACTTTGTCTAGTTCACCTTGGCTTTCTGATTCCAGAAGTAACTGCCCGTTTTTTTTTTTTTTTTTGTTTTTTTTTTAAGCGTTTTTAGCACAGAAATTCCAACTTTCATTTTTGCAGGCTTAACTTTCGACTTGAGTAGAGTCTTGGCATACTCAACACTGGTTGTTTTTTGATTTCACAAACAATTTATATGTTTTTTTTCCTTATGTTGTATTTTTCTTAATGCACAACAGAAATATTGAGTAGGTTTCTACAGTATTCTCTAAAACACAGTGCCCCCACAGTTGTACTTGCTTTTCTTCTTTTTCCCCATATTTGTCTCGCTGTTTTCAATTGTTGACCCCCTGTCCTCCAATTTTCTTTTTATTGTGGAACCATCACGGTAAGCAAACTTCTCTGGAGGAGAAAGACGAGTCTAATACCTGATTCGTGCTCTAGGTGTGTGTGTTGTGGTTGATGTCATGAAAGCCAGTGCATGAGATAAAGCCAATACAGTACACTTATGCGTGATTTCACCAACAGATGTTTAGACATAACACAAGTTTAACAATAGTTATAACAAAAATTGCATTTCAGCAACATGTCTTAGCTTAACAATCGTGTTAGCTCTTGTTAAACTAAAAAACTATATTTCTATTGTTAAGTCCTTAACAATTGTAAACGGGCAAGATGGAGGGCGTGAATGTAGCTTTTGATGTCGATTTGCTATTTTTAAGACTGTCTAAATGGCTTTCATATTAGAGTACGGCCTAAAATGATTTTTAAGGAGGTATCAAAATGGGATTTTCTATAGACTATAGAGGTATAGACTGTCGAAACAAGTTGCTGTGAAGGTTACTGTGGAAATGCAAGAGAGGTTACAACATGCATAGAAATGAATTTGCCGATCTCACCTTTGCTTCAAGTATTAATATCTTTGTGATTGTATAATACTTGTTTATGCAAAAGCAGACAAAGGAAAACAGACAGTCTTCGTGGACAAACAAGATTACATTTCTAGAATGACAGATTTATTGGCGAGTGATGAATACTAGGAAATAAAGTCTGATCCTTTATATAAATGTGTAAAATGGTCAAACAAAATAATCAAGGATAAATGATATTACCAAAAGAAGTAAACTTAACTTTGAAACCGGACAATCCTACAGCAGCTAACATATATGGATTATCCCAAATTCAAAAAAAATGAAATAAGACACGCCCAATCATTGGCAACATAAACATATCCTGCTACAAACTATCCAAATGGCTAAACAAAAATTTAAGGAGCTACCAAAATTTGAAGGCCACTTTATTAAAAATTTGTTGGAATTCATTAATAAAACTAAAGACCAATAATTTTATCCTACCAACCAAATGTTATCTATCTGTTTGTTCCCAAGTGTGCCAAGAGACGAAATCATAGATTACAGGCAAATATGTCTGCAGTCCCTACAATTAGTTCAGAATATTATTGAGGTATACCTCTACTTAACAAACGTCATCTTTAAACTCCTTTTTTACATTCAGTGACAAATTGTACAAAGAAAAATCAGGATATTCTATGAGCAACCCATTGTCCCATTTCTGACAGACCTCTTATGAGCATTTGGGAAACCCATATCAAAAAGGCATTCACACTAACTTACAAACATTGGCATAGATATTTGGATGACATTTCGGCAATAGTAAATGAGAAATAAGTGGATAATGTGTTAAATCCTGACTTTGATGTTCGTGAAATTAAAAGTCCAGGCTACAAACACTAAAAATTGCTTTTTACAGATTCAGGAGTCCATCACATATATAATACTACTTGCAAGGTCAACGACCACGACACAGCTGCTCACACGCGAGTTCAATTACCGACTGACTCACTCACGGGCGGGCTGCCTTTTTATAGATTACTCCCATTCCGGAATTTTCCCAATCAAGACCTCACTATAACAAAGACGAACTCTCGAGAAATCCGTCTACTTCCCCCACCGTTTCGGCGTGCTTTTATCTACTCACTGCACTGCCGCCCGCGCCGTGACTCGATGAACAATGGGCCCTCGACACTGCTCCTTCCTTAACGCTAGTCTTCCCTAACAGCACCATCGTAGCAGGTCAAACGATACAGGTGTACCACCAACATCTTTCCTCGGGGCACCTTCTGGATGCGGTAGATCACGTCGTTAATCCTGTTCAACAGCCGGTTTGGTCCTTGCCATGGCTGCTGAAGCTTTGGGTAGCGTCTCTTGGTCCGGGTAGGGCGGTACAACCAGACCAGGTTACCTTGCTCTCACCTTTGGCTGTTGGCTTGCCCGTCGTTTAGGATCTTCATGTGGTCACTCGCCTTCTGGGTGTTCTGTCGAGCCATTTCATGCATGTCGTGGAGACGGTCCAATAGGTTCTCCACATACTCAGTTCCTAGCTTTTTCGCGTCCGGGGGGCTCCCAAATGCCAGGTCACAAGCGAGGCATAACTCTCGGCTGTACATAAAGCTGGCTGGCGTCATCCTAGTGGTGCCGTGTGTTGACGAGCGGTAGGCCAGCAAGAACAGTGGCGCCTGCCTCGGTAGCGTAGATGGTAGCTTGTCTGCCTCACGCTCAAGAGGTCCCGGGTTCGAATCTCGGTTAGGGTGAGTTACCCGGATAACGTTTTTTTCCGGGTTTTCCCTTATCCTAAATGAGGAATGTCGAGTAGCTCTAAGTTCCTTGAACCCCGGACTCATTTGAGCAGCATTTCACCCCTTCCATTCATCGTCCGATATGACTTACTGTTGGAGGACGTAAATTACACACCCACCCATCAAACACACAAGAACAGTGGCACCTTGACGTCGCAGTCTCGCTGATGGCTGGCCACGAGCTTTCTCAGGTGTTCTTCCAGAGTCTTGATGCACCTCTCCAATAAGCCTTCCAGCCGGGGCCCCAGGTGTTGTTTGAATCGGCTCATGGGTCTGAACGATTGGTGTTACGCTGACCACAAGCTCGCACGTCCCCAACACCGTCCCAGCCTGGACGTCGTGAGCGGTGTCTGTTGTGTTTAGCAGTCTCACTGGCACCTCCTCTCGGCAAGGTAACAATGTCCCGGTTACACAAAGTCCGTGCACAGGCATCTTCTGGTCCAGCATCAAGTTATTCGTCCGCTGGCCTTCCAATCGCGCCTTCACCACCACCTCGCTTCTCGCGGGGACAACCAGGTCCTCTCTCAGGACGACCCCGCAGATTCTCAGGCGTTCTTCGGGTTGCCGGTAATGACCTCTTCTCCATTGAGCCGCAGGACCTTCCTGCCGAGGTCGACAGTCGCCTCGTGGCTCCTGAGGTCATCAAGATCCAGTATCACCTCCTCAGCCAGCATCGCGACGAACAACCACAGACGCACTGCACTCCTTCCCAAGGTCAACTTGAGCAGGGCCTTGTTCTCCACAGGCAAGGTATCACCCGATGCGGTCCCAATCTGATATGATCGGCTCGGTTTCCTCGACGGAATACCCCTGGCTACATGAGGCCTAATGATGGTCTCGGTTGCCCCGGTGTCTACGAGCACGCGACACGGCTTCCCTCTGACGCAGCCTTCCGCGATGAGGCTGTCATCCATCCGTCGGCTGATGGCGCGCAGTGTCACGCGAGGAATGTTGTGGACGGCACCGACGTGCTCCTCGCCACGCCGGACCTTACTCGTTCATCCGGTTGTCCACAACCCCAACACACGCCACTTGATCTTCGCCGGTGTCCCTCGGCTGGTTTTCGTTTTGCAGTGTAGAGGATACTCCGTGTTCTTGACGCCAGAGTAGCCGTCACCTTTGCCGCCTCCATCCTCAATGCTGCCGTTAGCGCCTCGTGGATGGTTTTGTAGTCGCCGAGCATTAGGCGCTGACATATCTCAAAGTCTCGTACCCCGTCAGCGAAGGTGTAGGTGGCTTTCCGGGATACGAATTCAGGTGTGAGGTCGACCAAGGATTTGCTGGCAAGCTGTATAATTGCCAGGGCGGACACCTGCTGCCTCTCCCCTGGCTTCTCCGTTTTTGACTTCAGTTGGCTGCGTTAGTCTGCGGCTAAGCGGTTCCGGGGGCGGTTGTCCAGGGTCTCCCAGATGTCCTTGTCGCCGCCACTGTCTGCAACGCATTCAGGACTTCTGCGGCCTGTCCTTGGAGGCTGGCTATTAGCTGTGCGGCCCCCTCCTCTGGTGACCACTTGTGCTTGGCCACTGTGTCGAATTGGCGGAGGAAGACTTCAAACGTGGACGTGCCGTCATACGTGCCGTCATTATGGACGAAACGATCATAGGTATAAAATTAAAGGTAGAAGATACAGAACCGACGTAGGAAAATTTTCTTCTGTTAATAGAACCATTGAAGAATGGAATTAATTGCCTGTAGCAGTCTTTCAGGGCTGTCCCCTGTCGCTGAAGAAATTTAGAAAACATCTAGATGGTTTATGGTTTAACTTTTGAATTATAATGGTATATAATATGTAAATAGAGAAGTAATTAGATATGGTTTAAGTGACTAAAGTAAAATAATATCATGTTTGTATTGTTTACTGTGTTATTGTTGTAAATCTAGTATTTGTAATTTGATCTGTATTCTTAACTCTGCCACCGGGTAGTACCCATTTGCAGTCAATAAATACATACATACTTCGGCGCTTTCACGCGCGCAGATGTAGTGTCGCGTCTCCACACATTGGCCTCTAAATCTTTCATCCTTCTGCTGACGACGTCTTCTACCATGGCCTTCAGGGGCCTACTGTTGGTTTCGGCATTTCCCTCTAAGTTGTTAACGTGGCTCGCCAGATCTTCGACGCGCTCGTCCACTTGGCCCATCCGCTTTTCCAGCTCCGTGACGTCATCCCTCAAGCCGTCCTACTGTTCCTCAAATTTTTCGGCGGGGGCCGAAATGATTTACATAATGTGACGTGTTTTCGTGGAATTAAAAGTCCAATTTGCTTAAATTCTAAATGTTCTTTATCTGCGTAGAAATACACTGTTCAATTCTCACGCAACAACATTACATTACACATACAACACCAACGTCGACGACAGTAACAAACAGCTTACTCAACTTCCACTGTTGTACTCTGGTTGTACTCAAAATTAGTGCCCTGGTCGCTGTGTAGCTCTAACGGCACCCCAAATCGGCAGAAGACTTGTTCCACGAGGCAGTCTGTGATTGTCTTCGCCTCCTAGTTAGCGATGGCATATACCTCCGGCCACTTGGTGAAGTAGTCCACGACCATCAGGTACTTGTTGCCTCGGTCGGATGTTTCCTCCGGAAGTGTTCTCCTCAGGTGTCCTCCTGAAGTACCTGCGTGCACTTCCTCCAAGCCTTCCGGAAACTTGCTTCGGGTAAGTACCAACTGTTCTCTTTGCGTCTTCCCATCAGGCGATTCCCATACCTGGAATAGCACGCCGTCCCTTGTCATCAATGAGTCCCAGTGGGCGTAGTAGGACGTGTATGTGGCGTTCCTTGGTGCGACATCTTCCCAGGTTTGCCTTGTCCCTGCCTCCACTTCTCTTAAGAGTGACCCCAAGTCTGCGTCCGCCAGCTGCTCCCTCCTCATGCCTGCGCTGTCCCAGTCATCCGCAGGCACTGCCGTGACCACTCGTCAGCTGCAGCACGCTCCTTCTCTTCCACTCTTGTGCACTGGCCGCACTCCTCTAGACAGGATCTTCGGGACATTGCGTCTGCGTTACGGTGGCTCTTCCCTTTACGATGTTCAAAGTTGAAGTCATATTCCTGCAGCCTCTGGACCCAACGTGCTGTCTGGCCTTCCAGGTTCCTAAAGCTCAATAGCCAGGTTAGGGCGGAGTGGTCAGTTACCTGGAATGGCTGACCATACCGGTCTTTAATACCGGCAGTAACTCTCGCCGGGTGACGCAGTGGTTGTTCTCTGCCTTGGATAGCGTCTTGCTGTAGTAAGCTGTCACCCGCTCGTGGTCGTCCTGGATTTGCAATAGGACGCCTCCAACGCAATGGTCACTGCCGTTGGTGTCCACAATGAATGCGCCGTCTGGTTGTGGAAATCCCAAAATTGGAGCACTGCACAGGTGTTCTTCAGGTGCTGAAAAGCGCCTTCGGCGTCGTCCGTCCACACATAGGGCCGGTGTTCTTCAGTCAGGCGGGTGAGGGGTTTGGCGATGTTGGAGAACCCCGTGATAAAACGGCGGTAGTAACTGCACAGCCCCAGCAAGCTGCGCAAATCTCCCTTATCCTCCGGCAGAGGCCAATCTCTCACGGTCTGTGTCTTCTTCGGGTCTGTGGCCACTCCGGTTGCTAAAACTATGTGTCCCAAGTAATTCAGTTCCTTGCGGAAGAGCTAGCATTTCTTTTCGTTCAGCTTCAGGTTAGTCGCCTGCAGTCTCTGTAGTACCTTGCTCGGGTTTTCCAGATGGTCTTCGAAGCTCTTGCCGACGATGATGTCCAAGTATAGCAGGCAGGCGTCATATGTTAGTCCATCCATAAATGACTCCATTAGGCGTTAGAAGGTAGCTGGTGCGTTGGAGACGCCCAGGGGCATAACTGTGAACTGCCAAATGCATTGGCCTGTCGAGAATGCGGGACGTCGTGATCGGTGTCTGTTAGGTTGAACAGCCTCACTGGCACCTCCTCTCGTCACGGCAATAATGTCCTGGCTGCACACAGTCCGTGCACTGGCGTCTTCTGGTCCAGCAACATGTTCCTGGTTCGCTGACCTTCCAGTCGCGCCGTCACCACCACCTCGCTTCTCGCGGGGACAAGTACGTCTTCCTTCAAGATGACATTGCAGATTCGGGCTCTCGGAGTATCACCTGTTCTCCGTTGAGCCGCAGGAGCTTCCTGCCGAAGTCGACCGTCGCCTCGTGACTCCTGAGGGCATCCAATCCTAGTATCAACTCCTCAGCCACCTTCGCGACGAACACCCATAGACTTACGGCACTCCTTCACAAGGTCAACTTCAGTAAGGCCTCCTCAACAGTCAAGGCGTCACCCGATGCCGTGACAAGCTGGTATGGTCGGCTCGGTTTTCTCGACGGCAAACCCTTGGCCACGACACGATGGTCACGGCTGCCCCGGTGTCTAGGAGCACGCGTCACGGTTTCCCCTCCACCCAGCCCTCCACGATGTGGCTGTCATCCAAACACCTGCAGACGGCGCGCAGTGTCACTCGAGGGGATGGTGGTTATGGCGCCGACGTGCCCCTCTCCACGATGGGTCTTACTCGTTCTCCAGCTGCTCTTCCTGGTGTGGGCAGTCTCTCTCCAGGTGTCCCGCCTGTCTACACCCCCAGCACAGGCCACTAGGTCTCCGCCGGCGTCCCTCGATTGATCTTTGGTCTCCATTAAAGCGGATACTCCTTGTCCTGTAAGTCAGGGTAGCTGTCACCTTGGCCGCCTCCATCCTCACTGCTGCCGTTAGCGTCTCATGGATGGTTTTGTAGTCGTCGAGCATTAGGCTCTCGTCCACTTAGGCCGATTCGCTTGCCGAGCCCCATGACGTCCTCCTTCACGCCGGCCAACTGTTCCTCAAATTTGGCGGCGAGGACCTCGTTCGCAACCTTCATTTCTTCCATCTTCTCGGTGAGGTTATCGTTAGCCGTCTTCGTTATCCCACGCCCGAACCTTTCATGAGCATTGTAGCATTGTAGCATTTTATGATTAACCCTTTACTACTTATGCCCCGGTCTTGCTGTAGTAGCTAATCCGGTTCTCATATCACTTTCTGCGGTGCCTCAGCACAATCGATTCGAAAAGCCATGATCGTTAAAGTGATACCTTTGGACTGGCCATCCATTCAAAGCTAAATATCGTGAGTTATTAAAGTATTAAGGTAGGCAAGTATTTAAGTTGTTGTTTAATTTAAATATTGCAGTAACTCTTAAAGGCAATATCAAATACAGAAATATCATGTCACAAAGGTGATGTGTAATGCTGCAGATACTTAATAGCTAATCATTGTTACGTTTAATCTGTCAAATTATTTTTCATGAGTATTATGGAAGAACAGTTTACAAAATACAAACTGTGATAGTTCCCAACGTTGCAGTTTGTTTTAGGTATATCTAATATCTGACAATGTTTTTATCTTTATCCAAAACATTTTAAATACACTATCAGGTTTAGAATTGGTACATTTCCTCAGTAAGCTAGCTGAAGTGATAATAGCATTGACATAAAGAGACAAGTATCTGTAGTTTGAGTTCTGGACACAACCTTGATATACTTGAGGCTTTCCAAGAAGTTATTTGTACAATAACAGAACCCTGGTGTGTAGTGTCATTTGAACAATTATTGAAAGTAATTATTCAAAGAAAGTAATGGTAAAATTTATGCATATTTTTAGTATATATAATATATTTCTCTTGTTACAGATTTGTTTCTAAAAACAAAATCTGCATCTGATTCAAAAGCAATTTGAAATGGATAAGGAAATAGAAATCAAAAAAGAGGATCTCCTCACAGACGACATAACCTCACAGAATGAGAGAGAGTTCTTTCAGAAGGTTGTTTCTATAAAGACAAGTACTGATACAGTACTTCTGGATACTGATTGTGACACGACAGTCAAAACAGAAATTAAGTCAGAGACTCCTTTTATCAAAGAACTTGCAAAACAGATTAAGAGAGAAACTGATATATGGGGCAACAACTGCGAGATGGATAAAAGCAATGAAGTTGAGCAGGATGAGGGGGAATTTCTTCTAGAGGATCCTGAAATGATTGATAAAAAATACAATAGTGATCATACCATTGATAACAAAATAGAAATTAAAGAAGAACCCTGGTGGCTGGAAACAGAAACTTCATCAATTGGTAATAATACTAAGGTAAGTTATGTAGAAACCTGTTGAGTTAGACTGAGCAAGGTTTTGTCATAATCTTGCCAATTTATTCTGTACTATTGCAGAATATTACAATCTTTTGTCCTTAAATAAAGAGTAAACTGAAGTCAGTAATTCTAAGACAACAGTCGACCCAGACATAATAATAATAATGATGATGATGATAATAATAATAATATGTTTACAAGCATTGTTGAAAACAGGCAAGTCGTCAATTATATACAATTAAAGTTGCTGGATATTTTGATATATATATACAGATATTAGAAGAAACTAAAACTTATGTGACGTTATTCTAAATGTATAATGTCTTGTACACCTAATACAATGTCTAGGTTTTAGTCATAAGTATTGTAAAATAAGAAACTAGCACTCAAACGATGAATTCTGAAGTTGTAGTCTTAGTTTAGAAATTCATCAAGTGAATAAAAAACATTATTAATTAAATATGATTTCAAGAAAAATTTGAATTTTGTTAAGTTACTAGACACCTTAACTTCTGCTGGGAGTTTGTTATATAGCTTGGCTCCCATGTAACTAGGCAACTTGTCACACAGGTGGAGTCTGTACATCTATAATTATTCTTGTTTCTTGTGTTGTGGTTATGAATATCCGAATTTGTTTGCAATGGGATGTATTTTATCATATATAAAATTGTTTTGTAGATGTACAGGCTTGTCAGCGTCATTATTTTTTGCTGACGAAAGGCTTCCCTACATGATTCTTTAGTTTTTAAATTAGATATATATCTAATTGCTCTTTTCTGTACAGTAAAAATTTTGTTTAAATTTAATTTCGAAGTATTGCCCCAGATCTCCAGACCATATGAGATGTGCGACTGAATAAGGGAGAAATAAATTATTCTAATAGTTGCTTCTGGGACATAGTTCTTTAGACACTTTAAAAGAAATAAATCTTTACTTAGTTTTAATGCTAATTGGTCAACAAGGGGTGTAAAATATAATTTTTTGTCCAGTGTGACCCCAAGTAGTTGTACATTGTCAACACTATTTATCAAGTTGTTGTCAATATTTAATTTTATAGGCGAATTCAGTGTCTTCGAGCCAAATGTTATGAGTTCACATTTTGATCCATTTATACTTAAGTTTAATGTTGAAAAGTACTGCAATAGTTTTGTAGTTATATATAGGGTTTCTTCTAGCATTTTGTTTGATGTATTGCTGGCTATGACAGTGGTGTCGTCTGCATATTGTATTAATTTTGTATTGTTATGTACATATTCAGCTATATCGTGTATATATTGTGACTTTGTGGGTTCGTGAAATAAAAAGTCGAGGTTACAAACACAAAAAACTTTGCACTTTATTTCCGTAGCAATACACTGTTCACAATTTCAATTTAATGCACACAATTAGTTCATTTTCCAATATCAATCTACACGTACGCTCGACGCTACTTACTCAACGCACGCCACAGCAACACTACTCTCAACTGACAGTCGCTTCCGGTATCGATCGGCCCCGAAGTTTCCCGAATCTCCTTTTATGGAGGGGGAAAACATTCTCGAAGTTTCGGGTCACTAGCGGGAGGAGGGGTAAACGAAAACTAAGCTACCCCTCCTGTCTCCCCTCTCTCCACCGGCCATCATTTATTGATCGGCATCATGAGTTTCCTGAATGGGTAACACTGCTCCCTCCTCAAGGCTGGTCGTCCCGAACAGCGCATTCGTAGCGGGCCAGGCGATCCAGGTGTACCACCAACATCTTTCCTCGGGGCACCTTCTGGATGCGGTAGAACACGTCGTTAATCGTCTTCACCACACGGTACGGTCCTTGCCATGGCTGCTGAAGCTTCGGGCAGCGTCCCTTGGTCCGGGTCTGGCGGTACAATCAGACCAGGTCACCTTGCTGGAACCCTTGGCTGTTGGCTTGCCTATCGTATCGGGTTTTCATGCGGTCGCTCGCCTTCTGGATGTTGTGGCGAGCCATCTCGTGCATGTCGTGGAGGTGGTCCACCAGGTTGTCCACATACTCGCTCGCTGGCTGTTTCACCCCCGGAGGGCTACCAAAAGCCAGGTCTCAGGGGAGGCGTAACTCTCGGCCGCACACTAAGCTGGCTGGCATGATCCCTGTGGTGTCGGGTGTTGACGAGCGGTAGGCCAGCAAGAACAGTGGCACCTTGACGTTCCAGTCTCGCTGATGGCTGGCCACGACCTTCCTCAAGTGTTCCTCTAAGGTCGTGATGTACCTCTCGACCATGCCATCCGACTGGGGATGTAGAGGTGTTGGGCGGGTCTTGTTAACCCCAAGTCTCTCTAGTGCCTCCATCAGGTTGGACTCAAAATTGGTGCCCTGGTCACTGTGCAGCTCTAACGGCACCCCAAATCGGCAGAACACTTGCTCCACGAGGCAATCTGTAATTGTCCTTGCCTCTTGGTTCAGAATGGCATACACCTCCGGCCACTTAGTGAAGTAGTCCACGACCACCATCAGGTACTTGTTGCCTCGGTCCGATATTGGGAACGGTCCAACAATGTCAACGGCGGTCCGTTCGAATGGCGCTCCCACGTTGTACTGTTGCATGCGACGCCGGCTCCTAGTCTGGGGGCCGCGCACACGTGACACTGACGGCACCATCTCTCAGCGTCTGCTCGGAGCCTCAGCCAGTAGTAGCGCTGCCGTAGATTGTCAATCGTCCGGTTTGCTCCCAGGTGTCCCCCTGAAGTACCGGCGTGCACTTCTTCCGAGACTTCCGGGACCTTACCCCGTGGAACTACCAACTGTTCTCTCTGCGTCTTCCCATCGGGTGATTCCCATACCAGGAACATCACGCCCTCTCTGGTCTTCAACGAGTCCCATTGGGCCCAATAAGACTTGTAGTTGGCGCTCCTCGTTGCGATATCCGCCCAGGTTGGTCTCGTCCCTGCCTCCACTTCCCTCAAGAGTGGCCCCAAGTCTGCGGCCGCCAGCTGCTCCCTCCTCAGGCCTGCGCTATCCCAGCCATCCGCAGCCACTGCCGTGACTACTCGAACTGCTGCGGCACGCTCCTTCTCCTCCACTCTTGTGCATTGGCCGCACTCTTCTTGACAGAGTCTTCGGGACATAGCGTCCCCGTTACCTTGGCTCTTCCCTCTGCGATGTTCCGAGGTGAAGTCGTACTCCTGCTGCCTCTGGACACAACCTTCTGTCTGGTCTTCTGGTCGCGTCGTCACCATCACCTCCCTCCTCGCGGGGACAACCACGTCTTCGTTCAACATGACCCTACCGTTTCCAAGGCGCTCTTCGGGTTGACGGAGTATAACCTCTTCTCCGTTGAGCCGCAGGACCTTCCTGCCGACGTCGACCGTCGCCTCGTGGCTCCTGAGGGCATCCAGTCCCAGAATCACCTCCTCAGCCACCTTCGCCACGAACACCCACAGACGCACGGCACTCCGTTCCAAGTTCAGCTCCAGCAGGACCTCCTTCTCCACAGGCATGGTGTCGCCCGATGCCGTCATAAGCTGGTATGGTCGGCTCGGTTTCCTCGTTGGCAAACCCTTCGCCACGTCAGGTCTGATGATGGTCACGGCCGCCCCGGTGTCCACCAGCACGCGGCACGGCTTTCCTCTTACCCAGCCATCCGCGATGAAGTTGTCATCCATCCGCCGGCTGACGGCGCGCACTGTCACTCGCAGGGATGGTGGTAATTGCGCCGACGTGCCCCTCTCCATGCCGCGCCTTACTCGTTTTCCGGCTGCTCTTCCTGGTGTGGGCAGTCTTTCTCCAGGTGTCCGGGCTGTCCACACCCCCAACACAGGCCACTAGGTGTTCGCCGGCGTCCCTCAGCTGGTCTTCTGTCTCCGGCGTAGCGGACACTCCTCGTTCTCGACGGGATAGATGCTACCTTGGCCGCCTCCAACCTTAATGCCGCTGTCAGCGCCTCCTGGATGGTTTTATAATCGCCGAGCTTTAGGCGCTGACGAATCTCCGTGTCCCGTACCCCGTCGACAAAGTTGTAGGCGGCTTCCCGGGATACGAACTCCAGTGGCAGGTCAACCAGGGCCTTGCTAGCCAGCTGCTCGATCGCTATGGCGAACTCCTGCAGCGTCTCCCTCGGCTGCTGTTACCTTGCCTTTTGTTAGCTGCGGTTAAGCGGTGGTTCCCGAAACGATTCTCCAGGGCCTCCCAGATGTCCTTGGGCGCCGCCATTGTCTGCACCGCGTTTAGGTCTTCCGCGGCCCGTTCCTGGAGGCTGGCTATTAGCTGTGTGGCCTCCTCCTCCGGTGACCATCTGTTGTGCTTGGCCACTGTGTCGAACTGGCGGCGGAAGACCTCAAATGTTGACGCGCCGTCATATTTCGGCGGTTTGACGCGCGCAGATGTGTCGCATCCCGGCGCGTCGGCCTTCAAATCCTTCAGTTTCCTGCCGACGACGTCCTCTACTATGGCGTTCAGGGACTTGACGCTGCTGTCGGTCTTTCCCTCCAGGTCGTCAACGCGGCTCGCCAGGTCCTCGACGCACTCGTCCACTTGGCTTATCCGCTTGCCCAGCTCCGCCACGTTATCCCTCACGCCGGCCAACTGTTCTTCAAACTTCACGGCAAGGGCCTCGTTTGCCGCTTTCATCTCCGTGGCCAGGCTGTCGTTCGCTGCCCTCCATTCTGTGGTCAGTTCGGCCATCTTTGCGGTCATTGTCGTGGCCAAGTTGTTTGCCGCTTCCATCTTCTCGGTGATGTTGTTATTTGCCGCTTCTGTTTTTGTTGTTAACTCGTTCATCTTCGCTAAAAGCATTTCTAATGCCGATTCCATGGCCGTAATGTTCGGTGATGTTATCGTCCCGCTTCCTGACACGAGTTGTGACTTTGTGGGTTCGTGAAATAAAAAGTCGAGGTTACAAACACAAAAAAATTTGCACTTTATTTCCGTAGCAATACACTGTTCACAATTACAATTTAATGTGCACAATTAGTTGATTTTCCAATATCAATCTACACGTACGCTTGACGCTACTTACACAACGCACGCCACAACAACACTACTCTGACAGTCGCTTCCGGTATCGATCGGCCCCGAAGTTTCCCGAATCTCGTTTTATGAAGGGGGAAAGCATTCTCGAAGCTTCGTGTCACTTTGAGTGGCGGGCGGAGGGGTAAACGAACACTCAGGTACCCCTCCTGTCTCCCCTATCTCCACCGGCCATCATTTATTGATCGGCAGCGCAAGTTTGCCGCCAGGTTAACAATATAAAATAAATAAAAGAGAAGCTAGAATTGATCCCTGTGGGACCCCATATGTCAGTTCCGTTGTAGTTGATATGACATCGCCATTTATGGAATTCAAAACTACATATTGTTTCCTATTTGTCATATAGGAGTCTATTAATTTGTATCCTAGACCTCTAATTCCCAAAACTTGTAGTTTTTTCGTTACTATACTTTTATCTACACAGTTGAAAGCTTTAGTAATATCTAATAACATAGCTGTTGCATATCTACCTGCATTGATATTTTTTATAATTTCTTGAATGCATTCAATGACTGCACAGGCTGTTGATCTATTTTTTACGAAACCATTTTGGTGTTTAGGTATAAGACTGAATTTATTTAAAAAGCCCATGAATCTTTTATAGATTAAATGTTCAAGGATTTTTGAGATAGCAGGTAAGATAGATATTGGGCGGTAATTATTTAGTTCTCTTTTGTCCACTTTTTTAAAGATTGGTGCTACCTTGGCGTATTTTAATTTGTCTGGGCAAATTCGTATTTCTAGACAAGAGTTTATGATATCAACAAGGGGATTTACAATTTTCTGACTACATGTTTTCAGTAATGACATAGGAATACCATCTAAACCAAGGCTGTTCTTTGCTTTTAAATGTTTTATTATACTGCAGATTTCATTTGCACAGGTTGGGTAGAGGTAAATACTTGACTGATTTTTCGATCTCGTTTTATCACTCACATTGTTTGGTTTCGAGTTATTGCAGTTGGTTTTATTGAGGTTATGTATATTTTTTCTAACTGAGGCAAAATGATCATTGAAAGCTGCAGCTGCCTTTCCCAGGTCATCTGTGATACCTTCTTTCATCTTGATTACATAGACGCTAGCATCAGCAAAATTTGATGGTTTTCGGAATTCATTTATTACCTGCCAGCTGGTTTTACAAATGTTTGGTGAATTTATGACTTATGCTTTCTCATTTGGCATTCACAACCGTATGCTCATAGATACATTTTAAGCTTTTTAAACCAATTTTATTAGCTTCAGTATTGTAGTGGTTTACCTTAGAAATAGCAAATTTTAACAAATTCGCATTTGTTTAATTTCTGGTGTAATCCATTGTATATTCGTTGCTTTATTTTGTTTTTTATTGCTACTACTAATAAGAGGACAGTAAATATTTATATTGTCCTTTATAATTTTATAAAATATGTCTAGCTTTTTATTTGGATCAGACTCCATGTATATATCCCCCCAATTAACAGCTATAATGGCTTTTTTTTAACAGAAATAGATTGGTTTCGTTAAAGGAATTATAACTTCTTTTTACAGTTTTGGATACAGTAGGAAATTTGTTTTCAAAAAGTTCTTGGAAGCTGATCATTTGGGCAGTATGGTCTGATAGACAAGAATGGATTACTTCAGTTTTATACGGCAAGTCAGTGATGTTTGTGATAATGTTATCAATTATTGAGGCTGTGTTTGTGGTAATACAAGTGGGCTCATTGATTGTTAATTTTAGATTAAATTCAGTTAGTAAGCATTCCAGTTTAATTTTTGAGGGTGTATTACTATGGGTATTTATATTCAGGTCACCTAATATTATAATTTTTGTGTTACTTTTTGCCAGATGCATTTCTAGTAAGAGCGTTATTTTCTCAAAAAAAAAATTAATATCCCCATTAGGTGGCCTGTATATGCCGATAATTATTACTCTTAGCTTTTGCCAGATCAATCGGACTCCAGCCAGCTCGATTTGACCTTCAATGATTAAAGATGTAAGATCGATATTTTCATAGGAGTTGTTTAGTGCTATACTTATAAAAGTGCCTAAACCGCCCCACTTCTTTTTTCCCCGGCAGTATATTGCTACCAATTTCATATTATTAATAAATGCATTGTGCGATTCATATATCAGGTTGTTTTTGATCTACAAAAATATTCAAGGGATCAATTTTGTTACAGAGCATTTGAATATTCTGATGTATGAGCTTTAATGACATACCTTTAACCTGCAAATGTGAAGAATCGCTATTTACCTGCCTGTGTGAAATGTTGCCTAGTTTTTTGTATTATATATTTCATCATTCTGTGTTACACTGAGCACATTGTTTTCCTCATTTTTGGATTTCATATCTAAAACAACACGGCCAATAATTTCACTGAGTGTTCTTTTCCCTAGTTTGTTTAGATGCATGCCATGCTTAGTATGCATGTGTCGCCCTGCACTGAAGGTGTTTATTAGTCTAACTTTTTTATATTTTCCACTGATTTGGGTTATATCTGTATTTGTCGCTTTAGTTTGTTGGTTCACCCATGAATTTGGGAGTTGATCGTGTCTCTGTGGGAGTTTCACAATAATTACATTTGTGTTTAGGGAGTTAAGTGTATTTTCTAAGTTCACCACCACATTTTCGGGTTCTCCACTTGCCACATCATTACTTCCACCCACAAGCACTACAAAGTCATTCATTGTATAATGGGTACACTTTGCTTCAATATTTCCAACCACATTTTCAAATTTAGCACTCGGTTTAACCACTGCACTTGCTGCTGGGATAGATATTCCTAAGGTGTTAAGCCTCTGGGCTATTCCTCTTCCATGATTATCTGCTAGGATCAGCACATTTCCCGGTTGTTTTTTCGCTGACATGGGGTAGAGGTTATGTTTCGAGGGTTTCTACTTTTCGTGGTATGGTTTTGTCTCTTTACTATCGACTTCTTGAGCGTTACTTGCACTTGGTTTAGATGATCTGCTGTATCCTCTTCATTTGGCTGAAGAACTTCAAACCTGTTGGGTGTAGAAATAGTGTTCCCGGAGTTTTGTTTCAATTTTGGTTTCGATGTACGCTTCTCTTGCTTCCCGTCTGGCGTTGCGGCTTGTAGTAATTCCAGTAAATACTGATTTTGTTCTGTTAGTCTCTTAATTTCATTTTTCGCATCTTTCAACTCCGCATTCATAATTTCGATAACTTTGTGAAGCGAGCTTATGCATTCAATCCCGCCATTTTTGGACACATCAATTTGGTCACATTCATTTAATTTGCCCTCTCCATTCTCGTGATGTTGCAAACTTTCCAGTGCTACATTACATTCCTTCTTGCTCAAACTATTTTGCTGACATTCACTCACATTTTCCATAGTACTTTGAAACATAACTTCGTTACTGCCATTTAATATAACACCCGGTGTCTTCATATCGTTGCTTGGTTGTGAGATATTCGTATTTAGACTATCACTGTTTTGCTTCATTTCTTGTTCCCCAGTTTTCCCTTTATTAGTATTGTTTTTTAGGCCGTTCATTTTTACACATGTTATTTCAGAGAGAAAATTTCTTCCGTCTTCACTGGTTTCTTGTAAAAGCTTAGTAGCTGCTTATTAATTTTTAGATGAGTTGTATTTATTACACATCTGCTTTACTTTCGTACCTATTTTGAGGACATATTTTGCAAATCATCGTTTGCATCTTCTGCTCTTATGCGACTAAAGCTTGATCCTGTGGTGTGGTGGGTGTGGGTAATTCTGGAGTTGCTGCTGCCATCTGTTGATTCAGTGATGAACTTAAATGTGGGATTCTCTTCTGGCGGGATTTCAAAGTTCATTAGTTGGTTTTTATGCTTTTCTATGTATATTCTCTCCCATATGACGAGTTCACTATTTTTTGTACGTATTTTAGTAATTCTGTTCTATCTTCAATTTCATGATTTTCAGACCAGAAATGAGCTGCTTTTGCGGACTTATCAATATTTTTGTATCTTAAGTGCCTGAAGTGTTCTTTCTTTCTAGTGCCTATGTTTCTTTTTGTCCTCCCTATGTAAATTTTTTCAGTCTTTACACTTAATCTTGTAAATACCTGACTTTTCCTCTGGTTTTATCTTATCAGTATTATTACTGTGAAGTAGGTTTTTAATGTTGTAATTGTTTTCTGGTGCCAATGTTATATTGTATTTCTTGAATATTTTTTGGAAATTTTTTGTGGCCCAGGGGTGGTAAGTAAATTTAGCAAATCTAATTTCTTGTTTGATTGGTATGATCTGTTTTAATCTCTTTTGAAGTTTGATTTTAGTTTTTTATCTACAAGATTTTCTCCATATCCATTTTCTATTGCAGTTTTTAAAATTTGACGGTATTCGTTTTGATGTTCTTGCTGGCTGAGAGGTAGATTTACTAATCTGTGTGTGAGACTGTTGATGGTTGCATGTTTGTGTGGAATTGGGTTGAAACTATTTGCTTTGATGTAATTATCTGTGTGTGTTGCTTTTCTATGGATGCCAAATTCTAGTTTTTCATTGCTTTTTGTGATTTTAAGGTCCAAAAAAGGTAGAGTACAGTCCTCTTCAGTTTCCACTGTGAATTGTATGCTGGGTTCTTGCAGGTTGAGTAGTTTCAAAGCATCATCTATTTGTTTGTAGGGCACTATTGCAAAGATGTCGTCTACGTATTTGTACCATGTTTTAAAAAAAGTTAAATCAATACAATACAATAAATCAATACATTACAATACAATACAATTTAACCAATACAGTTAAATCTCGATATATTAGTAGCTGCTCTTGTAACCATGCCACCAACCGGTGCCATCTTGTTACCATAAACGTTTAAACCCATATCCTGGTTGGCAGTTTAACTCAGAACCAGCTTCTTTGTATTCTCAAAAATATTGTGCCTAGTTTAGTATGGCAGTTTGTTAAATATAACAGAATTAGTGTTTACAGCTGTGTTTTGTACTTACTGTAACAAATAGTTTCCAGAAAAATTTATAAGTGTTGTTTAGTGTCATTAATCGACTCCCTTTAAATTTAATTTAAATACTTTTGTATTTGTATCGCTGCACGCCATAGAGAGGAGACAAGACAACATATACTAGTTGGAGAGAGATTCAAAATGAAGGCAATGGATTCTAAAACTAGTCGCTCGATAATATAAAAATGTAAGTGACAAAGTGTCAATAAAGCAACTACAAAGATTTTTCCAAATAGTTTTGTATTTCTTTATAAAGTGTAAGAAGGTCTTTTTTATGCCTGTTTATTCAGCCGAAAAATAGTAACCTTGTTTTCCTGAATGCTAATTTGATTGTAACTAAACCGAGTAAATGGCACTTATTACATTTTGTAACGTAACACAAGTGCTGCTCATTGTTAGGAAACTAATCACTTACACCAATTTCACTGCAAGCGCACTCTTTAGGAGCAGAATATAGTGGAAAAAGATTATATAAAGGTGCACTTTCTGTATATGTTAGAAATGATCTGATCTTTCAAGCTTTAGATTTATCCATGTTATGAGAAAGAGCTCAAACTCTGTGCAGTTCAGTTAAATGCAAGTCATTTGAACTTAGTCATAGTAGCCATTTATCAATCTCCCTTAGGAAATTTTCAAATTTTTAAAAAACAATTAGAATATGCTCTGAACTTTCTATTTAAAACAAAAAGAGAAATAATCATTTGTGATGACATAAATGTGGGTTATCTAAAATCTAGTCTTCAAAGGGAACAGCTTAGCTTTTTATTTACCACATGACACATACAGTTAACTTTTTAACAAGAATCCAAAATAATCGGCCACAGCTATTGATATTATATTTGTAATTTCAGATATAACTAAATTTTGCTCTGTCTCATCAAAAACTAATGGACTATCACATCATGATGCACAAATTCTAAGGATTGATCAGATAAATTTAAAACTCAATCCTAAATATATGTATACAAAATATAGGGAAATAAATGAAAATACTCTGAAGGAATTAAGTAAAAAACTTGAATCTTGGAAACAAACTCTGAGATTAATGGAACGAACACTAAATATAATAGCTTTTTTCAATACTCTAAAACTCACTTTGAATTTTGCTTCCATCTAAGTATAAAAAAACATTTTACTTCAAAAAAGACAATTCCTGGGTCACTTTTGGAATTAGAACTTCATGCAGACATAAAAGAGAAGTATATCAGCAAGTTAGAATCAGTAACAATTTGTATTTAAAAGACTATTACAAAAATATTGTAAAATTATAAAATTCTAGAGTATTGCATTATAATAAATTAATTCTGAACTCGGACAACAGAATAAAAAAAAACTTGGCCTATAATAAAAAATATGACACGTAAACACTCATCAGAAAATTGTCCAATAACACTTAAGTGTTGACAGTCATGAAATTGCCAAACCTCTTGAATTTGCAGAATTGTTTAATAAACTCTTTTTGGATATAACAAATAAAAACATAATA
Source organism: Mantis religiosa (assembly GCA_030765055.1). Lineage (NCBI taxonomy): Eukaryota > Metazoa > Arthropoda > Insecta > Mantodea > Mantidae > Mantis > Mantis religiosa. Next base: position 670,206 of record JAUKNK010000078.1, on the reverse strand, counting down.
TTAATTATGGAAGTAAAGAAGCAGCACTAGAATTTCTGAGATCAAGTTTCACAAACTTTGTGCCTACATTTAAAGCCAGTTTAACTACATGTTCCGAAATAAATAAAATTATTGACTCTTTACAAGTGAAGAATTCTTCTGATTATTATGAAATAACTACAAAAGTCTTAAACTGTTGCTCCTCACGCACTGCTCACTGCCGTAGTTGAACAACCTTATATCCATCATCATCATCATCATCATCATCATCATCATCATCACCTTGCCCCTCACAAAATAGCATTCCCCTTAGTTATTTATGCAATGAGTCTCTAAAAGCTGGACAATGAAATATGTAAATGTTAAACCTCTTTTCAAAACAGACAAATGCAATAATTTTAGTTAATTGATGGAAATTAATTATTTCTTCACACTAGCCGTATATTGGCTAAGATCTTTGATAGATTGAGTCAACATGAAAAATTCAATGCCATGGCTGGGATTTGAACCACAAATCTCCTGGTTTCCGTCCAGTCACTCCAGCCCATTGAGCTACCATGGTGACTTCACGGAAACCAGGAGATCCGTGGTTCAAATCCCAGCCATGGCATTGAATTTTTCAAGTTGACTATATCTATCAAAGAATGCAATAATGTTTCAAATTATGGACCAATATCTCTCCTGCCAATTTTTTCAAAAGTTGTTGAGTTCAACAGTCTGTATAAACACCTTGAATATAACAACATACTTGTCAGTGTTCAGTTTGCATTCAGAAAGGGAATATCAACTAATAATGCAACTTACAAACTTACACATGAAGTGTTGACTGCCTTAAATGATAAAAGGCATGTAGGTGGAATTTTTTATGATCTAGCAAAGGCTTTTGATTGTGTTAATGATAACATTCTTATCACAAAATTGGAATTCTGTAGACTAAGAAATGAACATCTAAGTTGGTTTGTTTCATATGTAAATGAAAGAAAACAAGAGTGTTGAAGTAGCCATCAGTGATATTGGTTATGAAAAACAAACTTCGAACTGGAAAGTAGCAACTCAGGGAGTACCCCAAAGTTCCGTGTTAGGACCTTTATTATTTCTGATCTATATAAGTGACCTCTCACTTTATATAAAGGACATTGCAAGTACAGTTCTTTTCGTTGTTGACACTAGTGACCTGGTGACCAGCACAAATTTAAACAAGTGTAGTATTAAAATGTATTATGTTTTGAACTGTATGTCATGCTGGTTTAAAGTGAACAAATTATCTTGTGAATCTAGACAAAACAAAAGTGGTCAATTTGAGTTTGATTTATGAGTCACTATGTTTACATTCAACCTTCACTTGTTGTATAATTGAAACGTTTTCAACATCAATTGATCTCATCCTCAGCTGTTTGGTGACTAAATGAACATTCCTCTTCTCTCACTACTACAGAGCTCGGATCACTCTGCCATCTGGTGTTTGGGGCACTAAGTTTTAATACTTCATTTAATGCCGGGATGTCAAAATTTATAACTTTATCACGGTTTTTGTTTATGAATATTTTTCCCAAATATCCAATTCTATGGATGTACTTAAAGGTTTTTACAGTTTAATGTTGTGTCCAATGTTGTGGTTTTCTGTCCAAAAATTGGGTGAAACTGCAGATTTTTCGGCTTGTTTCAACTTAATGTTCTTCTGATGTTCTTTTTGCCTGGTTAACAAGTTTCTCTTAGTTTTTCCTGTGTAGCTTTTTTCACATGTTTCACAATTAATCTGATAAATTCCTGATTTCAAATTTTTGGGGATTGAATTATTTAGTGGTTTATATAGCAGGTTCCTCCAACTGAATTTGTTTTGGGGTGCTAGTTTTAAGTTTAGTCTTTTGAAGATTCGTTCAAATTTTCTAAAAGCCCATGGATGGTAGGTGCATTTTCTATATTGCCAATTTGTGTTTTTAAGTGGTGTGAGAGTAGTATTTTTTTATATTATCTTCAGTTTTTCCTTTCTCTTCATCATGTTCCTTATGATGGCTGGGTTGAATCCATTTAATACCGCTATGTCTTTTATGTGTTGTTCTTTCAAAAATTCCTCCTCACTCAGTGGGATGTTGTACTGCCAGTGAATTAGACTTCTAAAGGCAGCTAGTTGATGTGAAACTGGGTTGTATTCATTTTTCTTTATGTAATTATCTATGTGTGTGGGCTTACTGTATATTCCAAAATCTACACCATGACGATTTCTAGTAATCTTGAGGTCCAGAAAGGGTAGGGTGTTGTCTCTTTCTACGTCCATAGTAAACTGGATGTGATTATCTTGCAGGTTTAGTAATTTTAGAGAATCTTCTCTAAGTTTTTCCGGAATGATAGCAAAAACATCATCAACATTTCTCCGCCAAAATTTATAAATCTGTGGGAAGGCCTTTACTATGTATGTTTCAAAATAGCTCATGTATAGGTCTGCTAAAATAGGCGAAAGTGGGCTCCCCATAGATAAAGTGGTCAAATTTATAACGTGTCTTACATCTTATGCTCAACTAGAAATCAGGATTAATGATATGTTATAAGAAGAAATTGACAGCATAAAATTTCTGGGCCTTCAAGTGGACAGATGTTTAGATTGGAAAGCTCACATAAATTATATCTTAACTAAACTCAGCTCTGCCTGCTATGCTATCCGATAGCTGGTTAATGTGGGTTCTATTGACACACTTAAATTAGAGTATTATGCATACCTTAACTCTGTGATGGAATATGGAATATAATTTTGGGGCAACTCATTAGAAAGTAAAAAAAATATTTCTTATGCAAAAGAAGCTTATGAAAATCATTACTAACACCCACAACAGATGCTCCTGTAAAGATCTTTTTAGAGGATTGAAGATATTAGCGCTTCCTTGCATGTATATGTTCACAATCCTAAAAATGCTCTTAGATAGTGCCTTTGCTCAAAATCTTTTTATTCTGTACAAGATAATCTGAATGACAAATTATCTTGGTAATGCTTCTGTAGCTCTGTAAGTAGCATCTAGCTGTTCCAATGACAAATCATTAGCAATAAATCCTTGATGCATGTTGAAAGTTTATTTTTAATGTATATGTATTTAAGAAATAACAATGAATGGTATCCATTGCAAAAAGATTGAGATGTACGCATAAGCCAAGTGAAAGCTGATTTAAAAAGTGTTTGATTTTGTATCATAAATAATTATCCCTGCTTTGTTTTCCATATTGCCATTCATATTGGCTGTATACTATAATACATGTCTTATGTTAACATTTCAAGTACATATATATGCTATTAAACTTTATATCTCTGGACATATTCAACATTTACAGCCTTTTCTGGCTACAACTGAACCTAGTAAATGCAAATCTATCTAATCTTAACAGTCTTCTTCTGCAAGAAGAACATGTCTATGTATATATTCCTTATTTTTAGTCTTAAAGCACGTTGAAACTAGATATGGTTATGACATTAGCTGGTTATACTTTGTGATATTCAGCTGTATAGCTTTCAGCTGTTAAGTTATATAAATATGACATTTGTTGCTAGAATGTCTTATAGGTACCCCATGGCTTAGTCACTTCGTATTTGAGGTAAATGCTAATGATGTAATCAAACAATGTAGATTTTGGGTCTGTATTCCTTGATTTAGTGATGAGTTATCACTTGACTTTATGCCCTTATGTCTTTTGGACATCTTCAGAACAAGTGAGTACTGGCTGCCAACAACTAGAACGGTACATTTTTCCTCCCTAATTGGAGAAAAAATGAACTTATGGAATAATGCCAACAACACTGAGAGAGTAGAGTTGGGAGTTTGTCCTCTGTCTTTTTGTCACTATGCACCAAAAAGCCTTGACTGTAGAGTTCTCCTGTGTAGAAGTGCTGCTATAGTAGCTGCAGATTCAAGGAGATGTATGTTGTCCAGCCATAAAGCTTAGGTCAGGTGATATGAGCTGACCAGAAAGTAAACATGACTGAGGCACTGGTCAGTAAACCAGGTAGTGATGAGTGATGTGTTTGGATAGCAGTCAGTGTTGAAGTGTCATCTGATCATAGTTATCAAGTGTTAAGTTGTTTCAGGCACTGAAGCCAAGTCTATGTGAATGTTTGTGTATATTACATGTTATTTTACTTAGGTAAGCTTTGGGCTTTGTCTTAAGGAAAATTAACTCTTGTACAGTGTTGGACCAGAGTTAAGATGTATGTCAGGTTTGTGTTACATTGCCACATTCATTCTTTAGACTTATTTTGGCAGACTTATTTAGACTTATTATTATTAACTGCATGTAAGTGTATCATATTCATCATGGCAGTACCTTGTACCCTGACCACTTGCATAGAGTACAGAAATGACGTCAGGCTGTTTTCCATCCTCATGATCACATTCAAATACATTTTTTTGGAAGGGTAGTAACAACTGCATGGCATTATAAAGCTGCTTTTCACTGCTTGTACCATACATGCTAACCCGACTACTAAGTGGAGATATCATCTTGATGTACTTGGGGTAGATACTGTCCTTAGTAGTTTTTTCTGCAATATGCTTTGTGCAACAAGCACATCAGTTTCTATAATTTCCAAGTTTTAGAAATCTTTCCAGAATGGAGCAAGCATGGAGTCTCAGTTACCTTAACCCTCTCGACTTTTATTTATGGATCTATTTGAATGGTGTGGCATGTAGTGAGAAACCTGCCACTTCTGTAATATAGGGTTAGTGAGCTTCCGAATTCAGAAGTTGCTCTTATTAAGTTAGCTGTTTTAGGTTCCTTTATAATGTTATCCCTTATCCTGAATTAATTTGGAATGATTGTTAGCTCTATGACATGTGTATACCATTGTATGAGGGTCCACTGGTAGGTCCTCTGCCAAGATATAGAGATGACACCACTCAGCCAGCTTGACAGATAGCACCATATAATTACCTAAAAATGAAATTAGAAACAGTGACGCAACAAACACTACACAAATATAATAATTTCTTAAAATACTTCATTTAAGTTTTAAGAAAGTGATGGAAACTTCAAGAAATAAGAATGCAATTTCATAAACCTTTATTTATATTATCAATCACTTTCAGTTTCGTGTTTCTCAAGATTAGTCACTAGAGGTCTCTACACACCTGCCAGTACTACTAAGCTCTGAAAATGAAACAAATTTAAAGACACAATCAATTGTCGATATTTCAAAATTCATTAAATGCTACTTTTTAAAATAAATACTTTTTCCCAAACCATTAAGGCTATTGGACCATTTCATTGTTTTAATAATATAACTTCCTATTGTATTTCATGGTTAAATGATCAGAACTTATCTGCTGTGGCTGATTTATCAGTACGTTTATACCTAGTATTTAGAAAATGTTCTTTCTTTCATTCTGGTTTCGTTGACTACAATGAAATTCAAAGTGATTGATAATGTAAATGAATGTTTACAAAGCCACTATCTTATAATTTCTTGAAATTTCCATTAATTTCTTTAAAGATAAGTGAAACTTTTTTTGTAAATAATTATAGTTTTTGTTAGAAATAATTATTAACTATAAATAATTAATTATTTAAAAAATAAATATTAGTTTGCTTAGTTTTTAAATGACAGCCTTTTAAACAGGACAAGTGTAGACCTTTCACAAAAATGGAGGAATTGGAAAAACAAGCAGTGATTAAACGGTATATACGAGCAATATATAATCATATATTCTGATTTATTAACATTTCTGTTTCCAGTTCTGTGTTCTCTAAACCAAACGAATACTTTCTACACTTCTTGGTTTTCTAACACATCACTGCATGATAAAATATCAAATATTGTCCCTACATATCCTGTAAATGTTTTAGCAGGACATTTAACACTGTGTAGATATTAGTATGAAAGCTGTATACATTTGAATTATTCTGTTACAGGATGCAGTCCTTCCTACAATAAAATCTTCAAGGTAAGTCTTGACTTTTTTCAATTATAGGCCTTATGTTTACTCCAGCATTTATGTTTTAGTACATGTGTCATCAAGCTCTCGAACTAGTACAAATAGATATACTGCAGAACTTGCTCTAAGAAAAATGGTATGGGAAAAACCAAATTTCCACATTGAACATATTGTCACCCAATTAGCGGAAGGCACGACCGGCAACAGCTGGGAGGGTACCAGAGGCAGCCGAGCCACGCCTCCCATTAGTCTCTGTCACTAACTGAGGGTGATGATTAGGTTAATGTCACTTGTCGCTGGCCGCCTCTTTCCCCTCTTCCACTGTCTGGAACTTTCGCGGTAACCAGAGACTTCTAGAAGACGGTGATATTCCTATAAAAAGGGCTGCAGTGAGTGAATTGGGTCAGTCAGTCAGTCAGTGCTTGACGAGCTAGCGAACGAACGTGAAGACTGTGTACGTACATCGGAACGGTAACGGACGAACTGGTGAATTGTAATTGTGTGCATTACGTAATTCCGTGTAATTGGCAAGTGTTTTACTGTAAGTTGGTGGAAATAAAGAACATTTTTGAGTGGTGCAATTGGACTTTTCATTTCAGGAACCCACAAAGTCACAGTATTTCTGTCTACAAAATACAACACATATTTGTAATTTTGTGTATATGAAACTATGTACTTCAACTGTTGTGGTGTAGACGTTCACTTATTTGCAGCTATTCTGTGCCATACTAGCACTAACATCATATAAGAACATGTTTTGTTACATTGTGCAGTTCTTGTAGTTCCTATCTTTCATTGCTCTGTCCCTTGCTGTTTTGGTGCTGGGAGGAAACTGTTTCGAATTTCTGGTCGCATTTTTTTAAATTTGTTTTTTATATGTGTGCATATTTTGAAAATTGTTAGTGCATATTTGCATGCATATTTTCCGGTTTATTATTTTATATATTTTATATTATTATTTTATTTTTATTATTTATTTTTATGACCTTGTATTATTTTATATTATTTCTTATTATTCTATAGTTTTATAGTTTTTATATTTTCAAGTTTTTTATTTTAAGTGCATTAAAGTATTCTTTTTGATGTAGCATATTAGCACAATTTTATACTCCATTAGTGTATATTTTCAGGCTTTTAGTGCATATATTTCGGAACTCTGATTATGAATTTTAACAAGTGGTGGCCATAATTTTACAAACCATGTCACTTCTAGAAGCTGCAGGTATGGATTTTTAAAAGAATAAGAAATAATCATTTGCATTTTCCCAGTATAAAGAATTTATTTACAAGACTGCTACATTTGAAATAGTAGCAATACATCCATCTATTAATAGTTGTCTGACAGATACATCCTATTTGCTGAAAATGCATACAAATGTCATGGATCTAGAGCCAGCATATCCATAACTGAAAGTGCCATTCAGAAAATGGAGGACATCTTTAGCATGTGTATGGTCATGTACAAACATTTTATAAAGATCTAAATGGAAATTAAATGGTTCTGTCACACCAGCCGTGTGTAGGCCTAATTCTTTATAGATTGGGTCAGATTGACAATTAATAGCGGTTGACTATAAAGCCTGGGCTTAGGTTCTTACGTGTTGTAAGTCGTCATTAAGGAGTTGTCTGATATGAATATGAGAATTTCTTAGTGGCTTACCGGGATAATGCGAGTCAGTTGGAGACTTAATGTCAGTTCAATTGTTAGAACAACTGCCAGAGACTGGGAGATCCGTCTTTAGGTCCTGCCTATGACATTAAATTTTTCAGTCTGACTCAGTCCAAATTCTCTCCTTTGATATCTTTATTTCTTCCTTAAAGGAACAGGAATGTAATATGAGAACCTCTCAGTTCTGCTTGTTCAGGTAAACCAGTATTCAAAGCTTCCTTCACTCGCTAATCATAGCTGACAGCAAACTCAAATGAGTGCAGTGTTTCATAACCCTTGAAGTACTATTGCTGTAATATAATAACCAAATCTTTGTATTGTATAGTTGATCACTTTGCTGTAGGCATTACCTGATAATAGAGTTGTTTACTTGCTTTCTTCACCACAAATTAGAGCAGAAGAAAGGTTACTGTACTGGGCCATACACTTGCAGATTAATTTAAAATGATAATTGTGGATAGATTCATCATTTGTAGCTCCTTTCCACTTATCTCTGAGTTTGTTATGTCACACATTTTAAAAATGATACTAAGTTCCACAACATTTCAGATTATACCCAGAAACCGTTCCTGTCAAGTCTCCATTGTATTCTGAGGAAGTCCCAACAAGAGGCCCAAACTTCTGTAATGGAATCGATCGTCTTTGCTATGATTATCAAGAATGTGGTGTTACATGTGATGTCCTAACCACACTGGACTACGTACAATGCGATCAACATGGTAAATGCAGTGATGTGGCAGACACGTTTAAAAAATCGTCACATTTGAAAACCCATAATCTAGTTCCTGAAGGTAAGGATCTGCACAAATGTAAATTTTGTGACAAGAGCTTTACTCGGTTGTCATATTTGAAAACACATCATTTAATTCATGAAGGTAAGAAGCCACACAAATGTAAAGTTTGTGATAAGAGCTTTAGTCAGTTGTTACATTTGAAAACACATATTTTAATTCATGAAGGTAAGAAGCCGCACAAATGTAAAGTTTGTGATAAGAGCTTTACTCAGTTGTCACATTTGAAAACACATCATTTAATTCATGAAGGTAAGATCACACAAATGTAAGGTTTGTGATAAGAGCTTTACACGCTTGTTATCTTTGAAAATACATAATTTAGTTCATGAAGGTAAGAAGCCACACCAATGTAAAGTTTGTAATAAGAGCTTTACTCAGTTGTCACATTTGAAAACACATATTTTAGGTCATGAAGGTAAGAAGCCACACCAATGTAAAGTTTGTAATAAGCGCTTTACCCACTTATCAAGTTTGAAAACACATAATTTAAATCATGAAGGTAAGAAACCACACCAATGTAAAGTTTGTAATAAGCGCTTTACCCACTTGTCAGGTTTGAAAAAACACAATTTAATTCATGAAGGTAAAACACCACACAAATGTAAAGTTTGTGATAAGAGGTTTACTACCTTGTCGAGTTTGAAAACACATAATTTAATTCATGAAGATAAGAAACCACACCAATGTAAAGTTTGTAATAAGAGCTTTACTCATTTGTCACATTTGAAAACACATCATTTAATTCATGAAGGTAAGAAGCCACACAAATGTAAAGTTTGTGATAAGAGCTTTACCGACTTATCAAATTTCAAAAGACATAATTTAATTCATGAAGGTAAGAAGCCACACAAATTTTAAGTTTGTGATAAGAGCTTTGCCGACTTGTCAAATTTGAAAAGACATAATTTAGTTCAAGATGGTAAGAAGCACACCAATGTAAATTTTTTGAAAAGAGCTTTAGTCGGTTGTCAAGTTTGAAAACGCATTGTTCAATTCATGAGTGTAATGGCACGGATAACGTGATAAATATTCCTTGTCAGCATTTATGTAAATTTTTGTAATTATCATATACATGTCTGGCAATGAACATTTCAATTGAATTGGTTTCTAGTCACAGATTGGCATAAGTAGCCACGCCTTTCACCAACTCTTTAATGCGGTTACGCTATTCCTTGTATTGCAGACTTTCGTTATGTTGACAGCGAACCCACACTGTGGTTTGCTCACTATGCACTTAATAGATCCTCCATAATCATTTTCACATTCCTTCAGGAAGGCGCGAGAAGTAAATGAGTTTTTTTCTCCCAGCTGACAAATGTTCCATAGGAGCAATGAGAACATTTCTTTCCCCAGGCATTCCTTTTTCTCAGTATGATATTGATCACATAGTGCACTTCTGTTGAAAATAACGTTAGTTTTGCTAATGACAATCCATCGTGAGCGGTAGTTCATGACTCCTATTTGTTTTGCAAGTCGTAGTTCATGTTACTCATTCAGTCTCTTGTTTGTGCCCATGAGCTTCCCTCTGGTTGCGGGCAGCTCATAGTTTTGAAAGTAGCATCTTGTAGACATAGTTTAGTGGAAGCCATAGATTCCCTGGTTATAGCTGCCGCCACCTTGCAAATAATTCATATGTTACTTAAGTGTAAAGCAGTAGATTTGACCTAAGGTCTACATGTTTCTTCGGACCAGCTGTTAAAGTTGGCGAGAAAAAGCCTAAATTAAAAATGCATTACAATGATATTAAATATGGAGTTGATATAAATCATGCATTGTGCGCTACGTGGCAATTTTAAGCATATTTTGAATATCACAAGCATTCTAGGTTTATCTTTGTGCTAAACAAAAACAAATATTGCACAAGAGGAATATTAGAAAGTGCTGTCCTTAGCTTTACTGTCGCAACAGCATCAAAGATACCCATTGATCTGAAAGAACTCCTAAAGATATATTGAACAACCAAACGCATATGATTTATCGAATGCACCATAATAATTGAAAACGAAACAATGTGAATTCTGCAGTACAGACAAAAAGAACAGCAAAGGTGAATATGCAATTGGGAACTGCAACGCCCCTCTCTGAGAAAAAATGACAAAATTATTTGTGATAACTACTTACTCAGGGAGAACAGAAGAAATAGCTGAAGACTCTTAGTATCTGAACTTGAGACAAATTATAACATCTGCTCAATTCGTATTATATTTTAGCTGATGTGGTTAATATTGTACGGAAAGCTGCCCTCACAGTGTTCGTCTTTATTAACAGTAATAAAAGTGGCATAAAAGTTATTCAGTGATTTCAACATGCTCGGAGACACCCAAATACTCGTACGGAGTTCTGATGCAGAAGAATGCCAATTCCAGATAATCTCTTGCTTCCTTCTTTCTACTTTGCTATAGCAACCAAGTGATTTATGTCCTAGTGGTCCAAATCGCCACATGACGTAATCACATTCTTGCAGCTACAAATAAGCACAATGTTACATAATGTTTCACATTGCATCATGTCTTGAACAAACTAATTTTACACTTTCACTTTTGTACAAATTTACCTTTTCAGAATAACCTTAAATCAATTTTTAAAGTTTAACAGAATATGACATGCGCATTTAGTTATATAAAGATCAGTTTGATATCATTCATATTTATAACACATAACAGCAAATTAGATTTCAATAAGGTTTTGTTACCATGTTTCTAGATCTACTTTTTCTGGAAACTGCAATGTATATAAAACTCATGTGCCAGTCGCAACATTATGTTCGGTACCTCCAATGTAAAGCTGGTCGCAATCTAAAGAATTAAATTGATAAACAGCAGAAGTTTTATAATTCGGAATTTTATCTTTTTAGAGAGTAATGTAGCAAACTTTGAATATGATATTTATTTTGAGGAGCCGAAGTTACAACAACTTAATAATCATATAAGCCAAATAAATTACAATATTGACTATATGATATCTATTACAAATTAACTACATTTCACTAAGAAAGGTAAAGGTAAAGGATAACACAAGCTCTGGATTTTCAATTTAATTGTTTAAATTGTGAGATTGTGTTGCTGATATGAACAAAGAAACAAACAAAAGACACACAAATGCTAAGAAGATGTGACTGAGGTGGACAAATATGAATTAAGATGGACACGATGAGTAGGTATTTGCTTATGCATTAACGTACAACAATTCATTAATTTCTTTAATTTTTGTATATGCTCCTACGTTAAGCTAAATAGGTCAAATGAAATGAATGAAGCAATGTACAAATGAGTTCAGGGTCCCTAGAGCTTAGCTACCTGATATCGTCTTACAGGATTTTTAACAGCTTTTGCTGTACTTTTCCGGAATTATTGCACATTGAAATATTTTTGCTCTGGATATAATTTTGAAAAACTGTTCTAACAGAAGCCCCATAGAAGTCAGAACAGAGTTACAAATTTCAAAGTTGAATCATCAGTTTAATAAGACAACTGCCATCTACTATACTAACAATGTCCAGTTTGAGCGTGACATACTTAACCTTACTTTGTCATTGTCCCAATTTCTCCTTTCTCTCTGTTCTTTGAGTCTTACTCGTTTTGGGGTTAAAGCACTTATTTAAGCACAACGGACATTCCTAGCTTTACAAATGGTAGTTACTGACAAGTTGTTTCACAAATGTTATAGAAAATATAATAAGTGAAATATTAACAATGTTCGTTAAACAATTATTCAGTAAGCTCCCTACTCACACATTCTAAATCTTCACAGTCTTGTCTATAACTTTTGGTCATCAGCTGAACTTAAGGTATATATTGTAGAATTAACGATGGGTATTCCCATATATCTGTACTCAGTTTCCCAGTTTTGTAAAGCTTGTGTCGTAAATATGTTACAAATCGTTGGTGACAAACAACAACCTCTTATAACTAAGTATTTGTCTGATACATTCTTACCAATTGTAACTCCAGATGATACACATACATATAGCTTATGTGTGGCATTCAAAGTAACTATATTTTCAATAGTTATACTTACTGAACTATTAGAATGTTCGTATATAATCTACAATGTATTCAGGACTGCTATAAATTATTCCAGTCCTTTCAGCCTTTTTATGAAGGACGGATATAAATCTTCCTTTCCCTGAATTTGGGACGTAATCAGTATTGATATCTCTCTCAAAAAGGTTTCTTAAGATCTCAAAAAGCTTGTTTGTGCCACTTCTTTAATGAGTACTGTGTATATTCCATCCAGAAGATCGTGTTTCAAATCCCGGCTATCACATTGAATTTCTTAGCCTGACTATCTTTCTAGACCCCATCTGTTCCACCTGCTGCTCCAGCTCTTAATTATGCAAATGTTATTTCAACAATTTCTATATCCAATTCTATTAACGTCTTTATTATTAAACAGAGAATAATTTTCATTAGGAAGTTCATATCTATCTTCTTGTAGCAGTTTTGTCAAAATGTCTCTTTCATGATATTACTGGAATATATCGTAATGTTTTCCTGATTTTGGTTATTTTGTGGAGTTGTTCAAAATGTTCTCTGATTCCGTACACCTTATACCTCATAGAGTTCTGTATTTCATAACATGTTTCTTCTCAAAATTTATTTTTCTCTCTTTAAATTAATTTAAATTATTTTTATTAATTTAATATCCCTGTCTATGTCTTCCTGTTATCGTTAATTTTCCCCTAAAGTTTCTGAGGATGCTTCATGTATATTTGTTATAAGATATTTATATAACTCTCCGGTTGTATATCATTCTTTTTCTGTTAATTTTTCATCTAATCTTTTCTGATATCATTATATAGTATTATAATTTTTAAGAATCTTACACATGTGTTCGCCATAACTCACAATTTCCAATATCTTTATTGTTTACTTGTTTCTCATGAATGACCACATAATGGTCGCTGATATGTTGGACCTACAAAAACTTTAACTTCATTGATCTGAATTTCTAATGATTGTTTTACAATTATGTTGTCACCCAATTATCGGAAGGCACGACCAACTTGAGCTGGGTAGGTGACAGGAGGCATTTAACCCACGCCTACCCATTTATCTCGTGGTTAGGAAAAAGTTACGAGGCACGTCACCGTCTCTTTTCTCTACCACTGACGTCTGGAACCATCAGGATGATTCACTGAGCCGCGAAACTTCCAGACACAGCGATCTTCCTAAATAAGGGCTGCTGTGGACGAGTCAGTTCCGTTCTTGGTGAGCAGTTGTGAAGAGCGCAGTACTAGAGTACGGACTGGAAGACTGCGTACGTGTATGAGAGGAATTGTACGTAATTGTGAGTGTAGCGTGGACCTGTGACAGACGAACTGGTAGATTGTAATTGTGTGCGCTACATAATTCTATGTAATCGGCAAGTGTTCCAACTGTAATTTGGGGGAAATAAAGAACATTTTGAGCTTGTGCAATTGGACTTTTAATTTCAAGAACCTACAAAATCACAAATGGTGTCAGAAGTGGGATGACATGAAGGCTCCATTAGAAAAGGTTATGGGGTAGTTAACGGAAATGAAAACAGCAAATGAAAACTTCGCTGGGAAACCAGAAGCGGAAAATAACAACCTGACCGCGGAACTGAAGGTAATAAAGACCGAATTGACCATGGAAATTAAAGCGGTAAACGAGGTCCTCGCCGAAAAATTTGAAGAGTAGTTGGCAGACGAAGAAGAACGGAGAGCTGCTCTTCTGCGTAGTCTACAGGAAGCTGAACGCTGTCACCTGGAAGGACTGTTTCCCCTTACCCCGGATTGATAACACCCTGGACACGCTGGCTGGTGCACAGTGGTTCTCGATCCTGGACCTGAAGTCGGGCTACTGGCAAGTAGCTCTAGACCCGAAAGACAACGAAAGTACCGCATTCTCGACAGGCTAAGGGCTTTGGCAGTTCACAGTTTTGCACTTTGACCTTTGCAATGCACCAGCTACCTTCCAACGCCACATGGAGTCAGTGAGGAGAAGAAAGACTTACGACGCCTGCCTGGTATACCTGAACATCATAATGGTCGGTAAGACCTCTGAAGTCCATCTCGAGAATCTGATTAAGGTGCTACAGATATTGCAGGACCAACTTGAAGCTGAACGCGAAGAAGTGCCAGCTCTTCCGCAAGGAAGTTAACTACTTGGGTCACTGTGTCAGCAAGCTGAGTGGCCACAGACCCGGACAAGACAAAGGTTGTGAGAGATTTGCCTCACCCAAAGGATAACACAGAGTTGCTCAGGTTCTTGGGGCTGTGCAGTTATTACCGACGCTTCATAAGGGGGTTCTCCAACATCGCCAAGCCCCTCACCCGACTGAAGGAAGAACATCGACCTTATGTGTGGATGGAGGACGCCGAAGACGCCTTCCAGCGCCTGAAGAAGACTCTGAGCAGTGCTCCTATGCTGGGATTTCCACAACCAGGCGGCGCCTTCATTGTAGTCTCTGAAGCCAGCGACCACTGTATTGGAGGCGTCCTATCCCAAGTCCAGGACGGCCACGAGCATGTGATAGCCTAATACAGCAAGACGCTATCCAAGGCAGAGAAGAACTACTGCGTCACCCGGCGAGAGTTACTGGCGGTAGTAAAGACCTTGGAGCACTTCCACAAGTACCTGTACGATCAGCCATTCCACCTGAGGACTGACCATTCCGCCCTAACTTGGCTATTGAGCTTTAAGATCCTGGAAGGCCCGACAGCACTTTGGGTCCAGAGGCTGCAGGAGTACGACTTCACCCTGGAACATCGTAGAGGGAAGAGCCACGGTAACGCAAACGCTATATCCCGAAGAGTACGGCCAGGGCACAACAGTGGAACAGAAGGAGTGTGCCGCAGCAGTCCGAGAAGTCACGGCAGTGCGTGCTGACCGCTGGGATAGCGCAGGCCTGAGGAGGGAGCAGCTGGCGGACGCACACTTGGGGCCACTCTTGAGGAAGTGGAGGCAGCGACAAGACTATATCATTATATAGTATTATAATTTTTAAGGATCTTAAACATGTGTTCGTCGTAACTCACAAATTCCAATATCTTCCTTGTTTACTTGTTTGTTATGAATGATCACATAATGTTCACTGACATATTTTGGACCTACAAAAGCTTTAACATTAGTGATCTGAATTTCTAATGATTGTTTTACAATTATATAATCATTATATTTTTAAATCAGAGTATCTTGATGCCTCGTAAATTTGTTTACACCTTTATGTTGGTTAAAAGCATTTAAAATATTCTGTGATTGCTTCTTACATATCCCAATTAATTGTAATATAAAATATTTTCTCCAAATGTTCTGACTTAACATTATCAATTTTCTGAGCTGTTCCGACATTGAACACACCTCTCTCTAATATTTCCGTATGAAACAGTTATTTTATGTTGTCCCCAAAGAGTTTCAAATATTGTATTATGTGAGGTTATGTAGAGTGAGTCACGCACAGAGAAGCTATGTAAGTGGAAATGACGTCACAAAAGTGTGGAATAACAAACTTATTTGTGATTGGTGTGACGCGTATATCGTAAAACGTGGACCAATCAGATATAGAAGATTTTACGTTGCCATGGAGGATATTCAATATTCCTCTAGAGGGATCGAACTACTAGCGAAATGCTAATGTGTAGAAGAAGCGGAACTGGTCATTCTTCTCCTAACAGTCGCCGTGAACGGATGTAAGGTTCTCTTCTTAAACGCCGTTGTGTGCGGAAGAGCATAAGGTTACTCTCGTAACAATCATCGAGTATAACTAGATAATCTTTACATTAAATATCATCGCTAGAAGACACACAATTTAATTATTATACACGGTAGTGAACAAACGTATAAAACTTTTGATTCTTGCACGCATCCAGATATAAACGCGTCACATCAAGTGAATCTTGTGTAAGAATAGTGTTATAAATCTTGTATCATACATTTTGTTCGAACTGGTGTTAATTGAAGTAAGGAAATAAAAGTTTCTACATTATTTAATACAGAGGAAAATGATTACTCATTTTACGTAAAATTTCCTTCCGCCGTACCACCCCTGTAAAAGAAGATATCTTGCTCAACCGACTGAAGCCACGCCGAGGTAAGCTGGGACTTCAAGAACCATCAATTCCAACCCTGTTCCAAATGGTCACCTCAACGAGGGGCATAATTCACCATCCATCTATACGATCCGACATTAAACCTGTTCCAAAATGGCGCCCAACTGTATGGCTCGAATAGGCAGAAGGAGGATTACACCACAGGAGAATAAATAGTGTAATGGACAGGTAACTTCGAATCAAGAAAGAAGAAAGAAGAAAGAAGAAAAGTGAGTACGGAAAATCTTAATAGATAATTAATAGAAAAAGTGACAAAATTATAATTTTCATTTTTTTATGTTATTAAGAAAGGGAAAAATATTACCTAAAATGGAAGGTAAAAAAATTAACAGACAATAAGAATAAAAATGTTGGGGAAGGAGTGGAAAGACTAGTTAGTGATAAGAGAGTAGAAATACAAGAAGTCAGGGAAGTAGTGGAAGGAACGAGTAGTGATGATGCAGGAACAAGTAGAACAGAAATTATGCAGAGTAAAGGTAATGAAATGATAATAGACAGGTTAGAGAAAATGATGAGTAATTTTGATGCTAAAATGGATAGTTTTAGACAGGAAATAAGACAGGAAATAAGACAGAATTCAGATCAAAATTCAGAAAATTTAAATAGTTTTAGACAGGAAATAAAACAGAATTCAGAAAAGGCAGATCAAAATTTAAGGCAGGAAATGAGTAATTTAAATGCTAAAGTAGATCAAAGTTCAGAGAAATTAGAAGCTAGGATAGATCAAGGAAGAGAAGAGTGTAGAGAAGGCATAAAATCTTTAAAACAGAAAATAGAATCTCATGATGGAGAAATGTCTAAGTTAAAAGAGATGTTTCAGGAAATGAAAATAAGTCAGGAAAATGTAGTAAAAGAATTAAGAAGTGTATTGGCTAGGGAGTCAGAAATCCTTAAGCAACAACAAGTAGAATTTGTAGAAAAACAAAAAGTAGAAATAGGGGAATTAGAGAATAGAATAAGACAAGAAATAGATGTAGTCTTATTAGATAATTCACGGAAATACCATGAGGAAAATATTGAAATACAGAATAATTTTGTAAGAGAGGTAAATAGTATCAGAAATGATGTTAAACTAATGGCTACTGAGGTGCAAACACAACAAGATGAACTAAAAGTTAAATATGATGAAGTCAGTAAGTTGAATAGTGAAATGATTACAAGAATAGATTTGGCACAGGAAAGTTTTGAGAGAGAGAAAGAAAACATTAGCAAGCTGAATCAAGTTGTGATTGCATTACAGGCAAGCAAAATTTCTGAGAACCAGAGGGTAATAAAATCTAAGAATATTACATGTAATGACTTACCTGGTAATTTAGGTAATATTGTACAAAACTTAGAGAATTATTTGGAGAGTGACGATACAGAATCTTTGTCACCTGATTGTGAAGTAAATGGTAATGGACAAATACAAAACATGCACACACATACACAGTTACACAGTCAAGGTAACACAAATTGTACAAATTATTTGTTGCATGACATAAGTCCACCTACTTTCGAAGAAGAATCGGGAGACAATCCCAAAATATTTCTAAAGGAATTAGAAGAATATTTTAAAATTAAAAAGATTCCAAATGAATTTAGGATGATGATTGTTAAAAGGTGTTTGAAGAAAAATGCTTTAGAATGGCTGAGGTTAACACTAGCATCACATGAAACGTATAGTATGTTTAGGAATGTGTTTATAAATAGGTTCTGGGGTCCAGAAAGACAGAGAAGAATTAAAGTCGAACTGGCCACTGGTAAATTCGAGTTCAAGAAGGGTGTGTCCATGACTGAATATTTCCTAAAACTTGCTAACAAAAGTAAACTTGTGAATCCAGATATGTCACAAACCGAGATCGTGAATATGCTAATACGACATTATCCACCACACATTAGAAACCACCTAATTGTGGCTAAGCCCGTCGACTTTACTGATATGATTGAGTTATTATCAGAATTTGAGGCTCATAACCTTAATTCTGATTCTACTCATAGTCAAGTTGATCCTGACAAGACCCATATAGAACAAAAGCAAGTAAATAGACAGGAAGTAAGACCAACATTCAGGGAAAATCACAACCATACTAACCAAAACCAAAATAGTTTTAACCAAAATTGGGGCGGGGCACGTTCAAGAGACAACTATGAACGAAGAGAGTACAACCCCAGAAAGACATATGAATCGGTAGTGCCAGGTATAGGAAGGAGAATTCCAAATACTCCTTGGAGGAATTATAATAATGACCAACCTGTGGGAAATGTGAGGAGTAATCAGGTGAATCAACTGAGGTTTTACAGGGGAAATAACCTAAGAACAGGTTATCAAAGTAGAGGAAGAGGAACTAGCATCGAAAACTCTTCATTAAGAGATTTTGGGGGTCCTAGGTTTGAAAGGGCAGACAATAACCTAGAAAGGACACAGACTCAGGGAATAAAAAGAGAAATAAATAACGGTAGTACCAACCCAACTGCTAGTGTAACTACCGACCGCACTAATGCGGAAAACTGAGTACCAAATCATTTTGTGCCTTGGAAAGTGGTTCGGTAGAAATGACACAGGGCAAAATCAAAATTCAAAATTTACCAGAAGATAAGCTCACTCTCTCCAGAAGTAAAGATCGGGAATTAGTAAATCCACCTCAGATTAACCTTCGTATAGGCGATAGCGAATATAAAGTATTGATAGACACAGGAGCTAGTTCATCAGTAATAAGTGAGAACTTATTCAAGGAGTTACTATCCAAGTTTAGGATTGAATATTTAAACGTGTGTAATGTATACTGTAGCACAGCTATTGGGAAAAAGAAAGATAAAGTTAAATATCAAGCGTTAATTCCTGCGCGAATAGATGATTGGAATTTCAATTTTATCGTATTGGTAATACCAAACTTAGCTCGTGATATTATTATTGGCAATGATGTATTGTGTGATTGGCAAAGTGTTATACATTTCGAGAAACATGAAATGAAGGGCAAAGGAGATAATGAAGTAATAAAGATAAATTTGTTAGAAGAAATTATATTAAAAGAGGATGAGAAGGATAGTATAAATAATGATAGGTTTTTTGTAGAAAATATAATATTATACGAAGAAGATATAATTAATAATGAAGAGGATGATAGTGGTAAAGAGAATTTACTTTTAAATAATAAAGAAAATGAGACGTTTCTCCTTGGAGATCATTGTTGCCAAATAAACACATTAAATACCGTCACCGAGCGAAAACAAGAAGAGGAAGAAATGATATTCCAAAAAACTTTGAAAGAAAAGTTAGGGAAAACATACAATTTAAATCACGCGCAAAGAGAACAGTTGAGGTTATGTATACTAAAGAACAGGAACGTTTTTAGTACGAAACCTGGATTGTGTAATAAGTACATAAGTACATTTAAGGTGAACGACATTGCTCCTTATACTCATAAAAGTAGATCTATGCCTATCGCTATTAGACAACAAGCATCTGAAGTAATAAACGATATGCTAGAAAATGGAATTATAGAGATTTCTAATTCGCCTTACCTAAATCCTTTGTGCTGGGTACATAAATCGAACGGAACACTGCGTATGACGATTGACGCAAGAAAGATAAACTCACTAACACAACCCGATCACTTCAGACCTCTTGGAGTTGATGAGGTATTATCAAAATTAGGACGTGGAAAATATTTTTCAAAATTAGATTTGGTTTCATCAGAGTGATGCGTGATTTAGGCTTGTATTTCAGAATTCTGTGTCATTCTAACCACCGAGGCTGGTACAAATACTGCCATATTATTGAGAAAATCATTAACAATACCCCAAACTCTACTACCAAATTTTCACCAATCGAATTAATGACTGGACTACAACCTGAACCTCTAGTAATAAAAGCACCAACAACCTTAAAAGTAGATGAAATGGAATTGAATGAAGAAGAAAAGTGTGCTGAAGCATTTCAAAGAATAAAAGAAAAAGCAGAGAAAAGATTATCAAAGATACAAAGAAAAGGAGCGAAATGGAATCCTGAAATAAATGATAAAGTTCTCGTAAAGACATTTAATATCTCCAGTTCTAAAATCAAATCCTATTGGAGAATGAATTTGTTATATAAAGGTCCATATAAAATAGTAAGAAAATTTGGGGATCATACGTACGAATTAAGAGACGATGATAATAAAATGATAGGAAAATATCACAAAACACTTTTAAAACCATTCAAAAGCCTTGACACTCACAAGAACAAATGATTTAAAAAAAAATAATAATATGTTTATGAATTACTGAAAAATGTTTTGTTTATTATTATTGTGTTCGAATAATTTCTGATTTTATATTGTTATTTTAAATTGTATTAATTGTTCATTGTTGTAATAATGTTTAATTATTGGGACATTCTTCAGAATATATGGAACAATATTATTGGGAGATTTAAGTTAATTTTCCATATATTCTGAAGAGGGGCATCTGAAACAGTTATTTTATGTTGTCCCCAAAGAGTTTCAAATATTGTATTATGTGAGGTTAAGTAGAGTGAGTCATGCACAGAGAAGCTATGTAAGTGGAAATGACGTCACAAAAGTGTGGAATAACAAACTTATTTGTGATTGGTGTGACGCGTATATCGTAAAACGTGGACCAATCAGATATAGAAGATTTTACGTTGCCATGGAGGATATTCAATATTCCTCTAGAGGGATCGAACTACTAGCGAAATGCTAATGTGTAGAAGAAGCGGAACTGGTCATTCTTCTCCTAACAGTCGCCGTGAACGGATGTAAGGTTCTCTTCTTAAACGCCGTTGTGTGCGGAAGAGCATAAGTTTATTCTCGTAACAATCATCGAGTATAACTAGATAATCTTTACATTAAATATCATCGCTAGAAGACACACAATTTAATTATTATACACGGTAGTGAACAAACGTATAAAACTTTTGATTCTTGCACGCATCCAGATATAAACGCGTCACATCAAGTGAATCTTGTGTAAGAATAGTGTTATAAATGTTGTATCATACATTGTGTTCGAACTGGTGTTAATTGAAGTAAGGAAATAAAAGTTTCTACATTATTTAATACAGAGGAAAATGATTACTCATTTTACGTAAAATTTCCTTCCGCCGTACCACCCCTGTAAAAGAAGATATCTTGCTCAACCGACTGAAGCCACGCCGAGGTAAGCTGGGACTTCAAGAACCATCAATTCCAACCCTGTTCCAAATGGTCACCTCAACGAGGGGCATAATTCACCATCCATCTATACGATTCGACGTAAATCCTGTTCCACGTAGAAGTTCTGATTTCACTTAACACATTTACTTAATCATTTAATTGAATCTTGATCATTAAATTTTCATCTTCACTTATTCCACAGACACCCAATATTGTTACTTTCTTTCCAAAAATGTCCATGTTAGTTTTAATTACATTCTAACTGATTGGTTCGTAGTTTTATTCTTTATCAATATTGACACATCTCTTGTAGCTCGTTGACACTTCGGCACTCCGCTATAGAAGTGTATATTGTCCTAAGTTGTCTATTCCATTTTCGTTCATTTTAGTTTCTGTTAATTAGTTTTTCCAATTCATACCGTATATCCTCATATTTCTTAGAAATCCTTGAACATAACATGTTCCCAAACAAATAGTCCGTTTTGTACTTGCTGTCGTCGTAAATATTAGTAATGTTCCTTTAGTAATTGTCTGTGAGGTAGGCGTTACTACTACGCAATCCTATAACCCAGCCACCGTTTGTCATTTACTTTCATAACAAAATCAACTCGCAGAGGTAGAACAAAGCGTCATATGTTGATAAGTCTTTGGGATAGCAGACTAAGAATCGAATTATACGAAAATAGAGTAAAGGTAGTGTTATATTATTCATGAAAAACACTAAAGTATATATTTAGTAAATCTTGGACTGTGACTTATTTATGTAGAAACCAATTTTGTGAAAAGAAAAACATTTAAATTAATGTTCGGTTAAAGCAGCTACGATCAGCTTGCCTGTCGTTTGTTTTATTTGTCATTGAATTTTAAAGCCTACTGTTGGAACTGCCTAATGATTGGAATTGTAATATCAGGGAAACAAGATTATTGATATTACTTACATATCTTCATTTATTTTATATTTAGTTTGCCCTCTTAATTCTGAAAACAATAAACAAACGCCAGCTACGTCCATGTTCTTATATAATTGCATTCTACTGCTGCCTCTCTCAAACAAGTAACACTAAACTCATTTTAATAACAATAATATTCTCTGCTTGGTACGTTTAGAAACTTTCAATATGTTACACCGACACATTCTCTACCAGTGAAGAATGACACGAGGGAGAACCCAAAAGAAACCGGATTGTTGTCATAAAGATTTTATAAATGAACCTTTTTTATAAAAAATTACTGAATTTCACATCCCAGTAAAAATGCTGGTTAACAGTCTGTCAGGGGGTACGAATACCCGATACACAATTTCACCAACATCAAAAACGACAACGATCATCGTCTTCGCATTTGACATCACTTGCCTTGCTTTTTTGGTCTGGGAGAGTTAGGAGTCCTCCACTGGCTTGACGCTTGCTTGGTTTCTAAGTGATACCCGTAACACCAACTCTCATTCCCTGTAATAACTTTCTTCAAGAAGTTTGGATCACGTGCAATCTCTGTTTTCAAGTCCTGACACACATTCATGCGGATGGTTTTGTGCTCCCTTGTGAGAAGGCGCGGAACAAATTTAGCAGCAACACGTCTCATGTACAAGTCCTCCCTCAATATCCACTGGCACGAGCTCCAACTGACTTCTGTCGTTACTGGAATTTGGTCGATCGTTTGGCGACGACCCTCGTTGATCTTTTGGCGGAACTTTTCAATCTTCTCCTCATTTCGCGAAGTCGAAGGGCGTCCAGAACGAGCTTGGTCTTCAAAACACATCGCACCACGTTTAAAGCACCCAAACCACTCGAAGACCTGTGTGCGGTTCCAAGCGTCCTCCTGGAAAGCTTACTGAAACATTTGCTGTGTCTCCGTTGCAGACTTTTAAGCAGGAAACAAATTTTCACACACACTCTTTGTTCTTTTAAAGTTGCCATAACGACTTCGCAGAGGTAACCCGCCAACAGTCAGAGAAACACAATACCACACTTGCATGTTCAGCTTTACACTTACGCCGTTTGCACAGCTGTTTCATGAAGGTATCTACTAACACCATCTAGCGTGTGAACCCTGCACTACGTCTACGAGTGGCAGCTCGCTGGGAGTCTTGTTTCTTTTGGATCCCTCCTCGTATGTCTGAGTTTCTTGTCTCATATTACTGTCCTCATAATACATTTTGCTTACAAAAGTTAAAGTTTGAAAAGTAATTACAAGGAAAACGGAATATTGAAATGCTAATTCCTTGTAACAAATGATTGTGTTTGAAACGGAAAACAATTTACGTCTTACGCTCACGTTAACTTTATATTTCCCTTCATTCAATTCATGTTCATCAAGATAAATAATAACAACTTACCTATTTTGTAGGCCGAGGGGAATTAGGAATACAGCAGGCCTTTAGGGAGAGTCAAATGCTTTAACACAACAGCTGCAACTTATTTGGTTATATTGTCGCGCAGAAATTCGCTCGGAGTGATAACGCGACTTGTTTACACAAAGGAACTTGTAAATATATAAATATAACATGCAGATAAACGTCTGCCGAAAGAAACAACCTGAGTTAAATGGAAATTTCTGGTGACATCTTGATTGGTAGAGATTATTCGGTTGCTTAATTGTTCTGGAATTCTGGAACTATCAGATGAGGTATTTAAGGAGCGATGACTCGCCAAAGGGTAGTCGTGAACAGTAGTACACAGATGTAATCCGAACACTGTTTGTTAGTATCATCGACCTTGGTAGATCGTGTATGTGATGTAATACTGCTAATGTGAGTGTACTTCTACGCAAATAAAGATTTTAAATTTTACAAATTGGAATTTTAATTCATGGAACCCAAAAAGTCCTTATATTCTCGTTATATAGCTTAAATAAGTTGAACGAAGTTGTCCGGAAAATGACATTGTTGTTGATTATAACGCCTGAAACCCAGTTACGTATGTCAGTAAATAGAAGTAGCACGTTATGGGCAATATGTTACTGAAATGCGGGGGCGAAATACAACAATGCAAAGTAATAAACAAGAATTAAAGTAACGTAACTATAAAGATATCACAATGCAGTACAGAAATGCCAGTATACAGTCTTATAATAAGAGAAGAACCATTGCCATTTAGCGAAAAACTTGGTTTCAGTGGTTTTTTCAGCAAGATAAGGTTAAATATTGAAATGCGGTAGCTATGAGACTTCAAACAATGATTTTCAGTAGAAGAAAGAATGCGAAAACGTTAGGAACGCTAATAGGAAAAGATGATTTAACTGATGATGGCTTGTGTAATCCTAATGTAAATGATCTCTTTTGTAAATGACTTCATACAAACGAAGTACCAGCCAGGAACGTCAAGGAAGCTCTTGGGGACAAACTATAGAGAGTATACGTAATATTAACTGCGTACTTTAACACAAATGGATGTCAAAGACTACCACTCATCGTGATTGGTCAATCGCAATGCCAACGTTGTTTTCAACACAATGCAGATTGCATTACCTGATCAATATTTTGCTTACAATGAGACATTTCTGTCAGAGAAATATTCTCTCTGCAGATTCAACGGACATTTGTATCAGCCATCAGAATATATCGAAGATAAAGCTATCACAAGGAGCTATTTGACAAGTCTACCGGTTATGCTTCTAAACTGATGATCCAGTCAATTGACCAGGTACATCATGATAGACATGTACTTTTGTCACTTTGCTGCACGAATGTGGAAATGACTACGGAGGTTCTACTATAATCCACGAGATCTAAGTTGGCACTTTTTGCACTATCCTTGTATAACACGGGCGCTGGGTCTGCTTCCTTGAAATGGTCAGTCCTTTTTAAAGCGCTTATGTACCTCCTAATGACCTGCTGTAATGTGACGGTAACACAAGATTATATCACTGGTGTAGCAACCCTTGAAAGTAAAGTATCGGTTGTTAACGTGTTAGAAACGTGAAAAATGTTTTAGAAGTTGAAACTTTAGTGATTGTGTTAAACATACTGCTTGGAATAGTGCTAGTGTCTGCGATAGTTCTAGGAGGCTTGTGAAGAAAGGGGAAAACTATAAGATCAGATACCTACCTCGGTAGCGTAGACGGTAACGTGTATGCCTCACGTTCAAGAGATCTCGTGTTCGAATCTCGGTCAGGATGAGTTTCCCGGATAAGGTTTTTCCGGAGTTTTTCTTATCCTGAAAGACAAATGTCGGACAGCTCTAAGCTCCATGGACCCTCGGCACATTTGAGTATCATTTCAGCCACTCCATTCATCGTCCGATATGACTTAACGTTAGAGGACGTAAATTACAAAAAACTATAAGATCGATGGCAGGGAAATTGTGATTAACGTTCTTTCATTTTTACAGAGGAATGCGAGGTCCTAAAGTGCGGAAAGCCAACTATATTTGTGTCGATTATAATTGAAAGAACTGCTGCAGCTACAGGTATTTCATCTTGTACTTAAATACTTAAAGAACAAAATGAAATGCAAGCAAGTGTTAATTTCTGGTAAAAAAAAACGTCCGAATGCAAAGCCCAACAAAAACAGCAATAGATAACGTCTGTGCTGACGCAATAAGACAATGTATTCACTGTATCGGAGTGATTTTCTGCACAGCTTCGAAGACATAAATAAAGTTCTAAAAGAAACTAAATGTTCAACTGGAGTTTATGGAGCTTGCGAAAAGCACTTTATCGCATTAAATTTAGATTTGTGAACAACTCACGCTGAGGAAATTTTCTGATGGAACTGCCAGACGTTGTTTGAAAAATATTCGCGTTTCTAAGAAAAATGAAAGAAGTAAGGACTTCCGTTGCTCCTATTATTTACTTAGATCAAACCTGGATCAGCATAAATCTTACGAAAAACGAAATGTGGAAAAGTAAAGAGGACGATCTTGAGTTTCCCAATAGGGAAAGGATAGAAATTTCTTACACGCGGAGAGTTCGACATGTTTCATTCCCTACTCTTCTGAGTTTTTAAATCAAAATCAAGCAAAGACTATCATGAAGGAATGGATAGTGAAGCATTTAAAATTGGTTTATTAATCAGTTGTTACCTAACATTCCCCCCCAATACTGATGTTATAGATAACGCCTCTTATCTATTCTTAATATTTAAGCCATGTAAATTGTGATTTAAATATGGCGTACTCCTCCTTTTAAATACATACATAATCATTGAAATCAAAATTGTTAGAAGTTTGTGAGTTGTGGCAGCAGAGCTATGAGGTATATTTTAGGTTTGTTGTTGGTACCTCTGCTGCAGATGTGGCTGCATGTGTATGTGCAGAAGAATTATTTACATTTGAAGTATATGTGGGTCATAGTTGCAGTTTTGTTTACAGTTCAAGTTATCGACTTGAGTGTTATTTATTCAAGATTATTTGAAGCTTTGCTATAAATATGGGAAGAGTAAAGCGTTTTGGTTGGAGAATGGCAGTGTTTTGTCGTAAAAAACACAAAAACACAGACTTTGAAAGGGTATCTATCCTTCCTAGTTGCAGTAAATTTCCAGCTTCTAGAAAAAATTGTTTCACAATCAACGAGATGACAACAGCTTTTGCTTAGATAACAGTTGAGCTTAGAAGAGTTTTGTAATTGTAGAGCTATCATTGTTATCTAATCTGGTGCAGAAAAGTACAGGATTATGTTGCAGGAATGTTGTAGCTTTTGGTGAGTTAGCTGAAAACCTGTTGTTTTAGGTTTTTGCATATTTCCAAAGGTTGCAATTTTAAGTGTTTGGGTACACATTTCCCAGAAACCACTCTTGTTAGAGTAGTGTGAAACTTTTTGTAGTGTAACAAACCATTATTTTCAATAAAATGACCGTAAAGATATTTTCAGGTAAAACATTCTGAATTTTTAAAAATTAAAAATCTGTGCATTTTAAGGGAAATAATAATGGTATCAAATTCAACATTTTTTGCCTATATACTTAACTATATAAAAATTCTAACACGGTCATTTAATGCATCAATGTGTACTTTATTTCTCCTAAGTCAGTAATTTAATCACTTAAAACAGTTATGCAATCATGGTTCCGTAACAATAATATTGAGTCTGATCCGCCTTCCACCAAAGCTGAACTTTAGGAATAAAGAAATTTGAAAAAAGACGGTCTCAAAATTGATGAAATAGATGGCATAGTGCAAATGCACGCCAACGCTAAATCCGACCACCTAGGTATTATTGTGACCTAAATGATATAGAACTTATATGGGCACAGATAAAAATATATCGCGAAAGACAACATATCATATAAGTATGGTGAAGTAAAATTACTGTTTGATATTGCAGTAGACAGTGTCCGGCCAAAATTGGCTAGGAGCTTGTGAACACTTTGAAAATATAGAACAGTTTTAGCGGGAGAAAGATGGATTAATAGGCCAATTAATGATAGGTTCATAATTAATTAGGAACATGATTCAGATAGTGAACATGAGGATAGTTAACATTTTGAAATTTCTGACATTAAAGAAGGGGAGCAGGAACCAAATTAGGAGGACGAAGAATGAACAGGCGAACAAGGATCATCAGCCACTCATGTGTCTTCCCTGCCTGGCTAGCAATAAAAGAGGGGCGGGTTGGAAGAGGCGGAGTGTACATATTTCTTTCTCTTTCTACAAACCATGGGCCAAGTTAAATCTCGTGCATTGTAGAGGCACATGAAGCAATCTACTTATGTGGGTTCACTTTCTAAACAACAGAAGCCCGGAATACAACATATAATGTAGCTACATTACAAACTTCGTGACCATAACCATGACCTTGACCATGACGTGCTGGCTGGCTGTATATAGCCAGAAGGTTTTTGCTGCGTGCCACCCTGTTAAGGGTTTTACCGCAGGTAAGGTATTTGAACAGGATTTTGTAGGATGCATATGGTGTAGGTTTTGATATTTGAAGAATTTTGTGAGGTTACAATTTGTACCTTCGGGATGAAAGGACAGGATGCAATTCCCTGCACCCTGGTGTTTTTAATTTAGTTTTGGGTTAGGGAGAATTTTGTTGCCAAACAACTTAGGAGATTATGTGGAGCTCAGCTTTAGCTGCTGTTAGGAATAGCTCGTGGATGCGGGGGGCCCGACGTTGTCTAGAACGGCGTCTAGTGGGGTCATAATCTCCCAGTGATCTAACAAGGGCGCTTCTATGAGTTGGTAACGTTGCGTAGAATTCTGATGCCCGGCGCCTAAATTCGTCCTACACATATGGAAGTCCCGAGGCTTCGTGAAGCAACCTGGTAGGACAATAGCGACCCACAGAATAGATAGACCGTAGCCTTCTATTCTGTGCACGTTGAAGCCATGCCAACCAGCTATCTGCGGCCATGCCCCAGATCTCGCAGACGTATAGCATAACGGGGATCTCCAGCGCTCGGAAGAGGTATAACCTCTGGTATCGAGCTCGACCCCAGCATAGGATACAGGGAAGCGATAACTTCCTGTACCCTTGCCGCTAGGTCTCTGATGTGTTGGCGAAAGGTTAGGCTTCTATCCCATGTTACTCCAAGGTCTCGGAGAGAGTTAGTCCACTCTATCCTTCGACCTCGGAAGCTGAAGTTGGGGCAGTCTGCGGTGGTGTGGCGCTTTGTGAAAAGTATGGCGTGGCTTTTGTCCGGATTTATTTAAGTCGCCATCTTCAACACGAAGCATGGCCATTTTATCCTCCCACGCTTGCACCTTGTGCTCGCGCAGTCGGACACTGGCCTCGCGAAGTAAATGTCGCAGGAGCGCTCGATTATGTGGCGTGCTGTGAGGCTGATATAGTCTCCGTGCTGCCCAGGATCGGCGGATGAGTAGTATTATGTCCAAAGGGAGGACACCTGGATGTAGTGGGGCTGCAGATTGGATTGTCAGGTTTTTGACAGTTCGTGTCACGATGGAAATGAAGGATGAGATTGCGTTCTCCTGGGTAGGTATGTTGGTGATTTTGGGGTTTGGCGGAATGGAAGTGCGGAGGCAGTTCCTAACGCCTTCCCAATCGACTTCACGCGTTTGAAGCGAGATGTCATGACTGGCAACCCTGGTGTTGATTTCCGTTAACAGCGGATTATGATCACAATGTAATGCGTTTAATGATGTGTGGGTGGGATGAAATGGTAGATGTTTTGTGATAGAGAAGTCAATGACTGAAGCCATTCCTCCACCTCGCGGATAGTGAGTGGGTTGCCAGGGACCCTGACTTGAAGCTGAGGGTCGGCATCTATAAGGCGAATGATTTCATTGCCTCTTGCATATGCTTGGCGACCAAATGCCAACGTTGATGTTTAGCATTGAAATCGCCGGCCATGATAATACTGGGATATAGGGCTAGGATGGAAAGATAGTCGTTTGGCACGAACTGCCTATTTGGGGGATGATACACGGAGACCACCAAGACCTCTAACCCCCCAATGTCCATACTAATGGCCGTTGTCTCAAGTGTTTGAAGAGGTTGGAATTGTATTGTTTGGTGGACCACATTCCGCCTCACCAGCGCCGCAGTTCCGCCTCCTGGACGGCCCTGTCGGTCTGTACGATGGCAGATGTAGCCCGGTGGTCGGAATCGGGAATCTGGTCGGAGATGCGTCTTGCTGACTAAGATGACGTCTAGAACATGGGATTGAGCGAAATGAAGTAACTCGCTCCCCTATCCATACAGGCCAAAGGCATTCCAAAATGTGAATCGAAATGAGGTACGAGACCTATTGCGACTCGCCATCTGTGGGCTGCTGGATTCCTGTTGTCAGAAGAGCCAATGCCTCCATTGCCGCCACCAACTTGGCAGCCGGATCTGTAGCGGAGAAGAACTTCACCAAGATCTCGCAGATTTTGTGCCCATGTGTCAACAACAGTTGTTGAAGCCACTGGAACACCTCTGTGAGATCGAGGGATGCTGTAAGGGAAGCAGGGTTAGGGGAAGAGGGCTGGGGGTTGAGGTGGGTGAGGATGACCTTGACCTAATGGGAGCAGGTCTTCCTCCCGCCCTTTCGTCTCTCAACTGCCGCAGGGGCATGGGAGTTCCATGCTTGCCCTCAGTAGTTGGGTCTGTGGGCTTGGAAGGACATTTGGATCCATTTTTGTCAGAGTTGGGAGAGGATTTGTTTGGGGCTGGGCCCTGATTGTTTTTGTTTCTGAGTAGGCTTAGTGGTTTTATGTCCACGTGACGTTCTAGTGGTATCAGGGGCTCGTTGTGCAATTTCTGTAAACGTGGGCCTTTGTTCCTGCTGCTCCTGCTGTTGGGTATTCTCCTGCCTGAGTCTAGGCCAGGCGCTGGTGCCTGTGGTGGGGAGCGACCTTTGCTCCTCCCTGGTTGGCGCAGGTCATTGTTGCCTGGGTTGCTGCATCGGATTTTTGCAACAATCGCTGCCTTCCTGGCAGGACATCCTCCATAATAGGCCACGTGGTTGCCCTTGCAGTTTGGGCAAGTCGGCACATCAGTGGCAGCTTTTGTGCAGGCCTCCTTGCCATGGGGACCACCACACCTTAAGCAGCGGAGGTTCCGCTTGCAGAAGGTGCTGGTGTGGTTAAACCCCAGACAACGATGGCACTGAGGAGGATCGCCAGTGCTTCTGACGGCTTCTACCTTGACTCGAAGGTAACAGATGGTATTGATACCTTCTAATTTTACCTCCGGCTCGTTAGCCGTCTCCCATTAGTTTAAGTACAGTATTGTTATAGGAATATATCAAGACATTGAATGTACTAGAATAAGTGGTATCTAAGAAATGACTGTGTAACATTACATTAGTTCTAAGCTATAACTACGAAAATTGTAACCAAGAAATGTATACATTAAACAATAAAGAGGGGAACACGATCTTGTGTTTAAAAAAGGAACCAGATTCTCGAGTGTGAAAGGCTGAGATCTTGCTTACTAGCAAGATCTCAATCTCCTTTTTTTCTCCACTATCACCAAGAAAAGTGGGATAGGGACAGGGCCAGGCGTCCCTTGTGGAGCAGGCTTTGTCAGTTGCGTGACCAGACGGGGACTGGTGCCCTGACGGTTGAGGTCTTCCTCGATGTCTCCCACCGATGTGTCGACCGGAGGCCCCTGATGATCTTATGGATGTCACGGGGCTTATCAAGGCCGAAGGTGAAGTATGGAATACTTCTGCCATTCAAGACCCTGAGGAGAAGCTGGTAGTCCTCCACGTGTTTCACCTGAAAGACGAAACGACTCTTCCTCCCCTCCACCGTACACAACCTTGAAAGGGTTGGCATGACTTCCTTTAGGAAGTCTACCAGACTTTAGGAAGCCTACCCGATGGCATTAAAAGTATAACATCGGAAAAAAGGTTTAAACTGACTGTAAAATCATTTTTAAGATAAGGTTGCTATTATTCAGTGGAAGAATACTTAAAGCATGATCAACATATCAATGCTTCCTAAAATTATGTTTGTGAATAAATACCTGTGCAACTTCGGAGGTGATACTTGTAATATTCAGAAAAGCTGTAAAAATATCCTACTAAAAGTAATGTCACAGACAACAGATGAGTTTCTAAGAAGTAAAATTAAATAATAAAGTAAATATTGATTTTTTTCTTGGTAAAAATTATGTCTCTTACAGCCTAGTTCTTAAAAATGTAATACATTAAACTATTATGTGACCTAAGTTGCATTATTCTTAATTACTATTTGTATTATTATTCTGTTAATTACTACTGCATTACTTTAATCACTATTGTATTATTTAACTACTATTGTATTATTTAATTACTATTGTATTATTCATAATTGTGTTACTCATAAGAAATGTATTATTCTTATGGGTACAAATTTGACGAAGCCATGAATATTGTATATTCCTAAGGTGAATAAAACTATCTATTTATCTACCATTGAAGTCGTCCACGATGAGAGGAGGAATATGTCTCCTGGCTGGCTGACTGGGCTCGTCAGTCGTCTTTAAGGAGGTGGTGGTCCTCTTCCTCCTCCTTGTCACCTCACGGAAAGCAGCTTCATCTGCGTCCGTGGAGATGTGCGATGAGCTACTACCCACCTCGTTAATTTCCATCCTGGAGGATGAACCTTCCGCTGCTAAATTTTCAGCTTTGGAATCAGATCTGTCTGAGAGCACGCTCTCGGTAATTTCGCCTACCCGCTGAAGAATCTCGCGGGAAGCGCCCTTGTTAACCGGCTGTTTGGCTACAGTCAGACGTTTAACCTTGTCATTTGCACCCTTATCGGGCTTTCCGCGCGGCCATTTGTTTCCTGCAATCAGGGAAGGAGCCCCGACTGCAGGGTGCGTGACACCAGTACTGGTACTGGGGGTTGCATCCACTTCTGTATGGTTGGATGGGGTTTGAGGTCTGCTGGTGGTGTTTACCTGGGCCATATTTGCCCTTCACCAAAGTGCATTGCACAGCTAACCTTGGCTATTTACTTACCAGATAGCGCTGATTTGCTAGTACAAGTCCAAGTCCACGTCGAATGCTGACAAGCTGTTAACAGCCAGTAGGTTTTTGCTGCGTCCCCACCCAGGTTTTGGGTCTGAGCGCAGGTTTTTAGATGGTTACAGGATGATATGGGATTTTTTTGTTGAGGAAATTTATTGAGGTAGTTTTTTGCTCCTCTTTAATTTTGTACAGGATGCCAAACCGCTTTTTTGTTTACATCCTGTTACAGGTTTGCTATTGATAAAGTGGGGTAAATTTTTGTAGCCATACAGCTCATTTGGAGATTTTGAAATTTAGCTTGTGCTGCTGTATGGATTAACTCCATTGTTACCTCGGGTGCCCGCAAGCCATACGGGGTACCCGGTTAAGCCTGAAGCGGCGACTCGTAGCGTCGTAATCACCTAGAGACCGAAGCAGGGCGCTTCTGTGCTGAAATTTGAGCGTAAAAGTTTGTCGCCCGGCGCCTAATTTCGTCCTCCACGTATGGGAGCAGAGAAGCTCCGTGAAGCAACCTCACGGGGAAAGAATGACCCATAGAATAGATGGATCTGTGTCCTTTATTCTGTGCACGCTGAAGGTGTGCTATCCGGCTATCTGCAGCCATGCCCCAGATTTCACAGGCGTACAACATGAGTGGGATTATCAGCGCTCGATGGAGGTGTAGCTTTAAGCGGACTGGCATCGAGCGTGAACCCAGCATTGGGTACAGAGAGGCAATAGCCCCCTGTAACCGTGCCGATAGTTCCCTGATGTGTACGCGGAAAGTTAGGCCTCTACAGGTTTGCTAAAAAGCCTAGGGCGCATTTTATACAGACTTTTACTCACTTGGCTGATGAAGGCTGGTCGGCTGTTTTCTGCGAAGTTGTCGCTCGCACGCTGCTGCTGCCTTATCCTGGAGATTTATTGATAAGGTAGAGTTAATGGCCGAACATCTAGCCTACACTTTCCAACCGGCAGAATCAATTGACGGCGAATTGACGGATGAAATCAATTCAGAAGTCCACCGTTACATTAGTGTTCCTCACATAGTGCATGAGGTTAACCTAACATCCTCGCCTGAGCTCAGGAGCACCATCACCTCTGTAAGGCCCTTTAAGGCAGCGGGAGTCGACAACTTGATATACGCTGCCTA
This sequence comes from Mantis religiosa, assembly GCA_030765055.1. Lineage (NCBI taxonomy): Eukaryota > Metazoa > Arthropoda > Insecta > Mantodea > Mantidae > Mantis > Mantis religiosa. The sequence goes on along the minus strand of JAUKNK010000078.1, from coordinate 636,167 downwards.
TAAAGACCTGCCGCATACCTGAATACAACTCCTAGTGCATCTTTTCAACAGCTTCCTGCTGTTGACCTATTTTCCAGTGGCATGGAAACATGCTAGAGTAATAACTCTTCCAAAGCCTGGAAAAGACGCTAAATATCTTAACAGTCATATGCCTATCTGACTGCTACCATCCATCAACAAGTGGCTTGAAAAAAACAGTGCAAAAGCGCCTCCAAACCATTCTGGACCAACATCACGTCTTACGTCCGGAGAAATTTGGTTTCAGGAGACAACATTCAACTACACATCAGCTCCTTCGCCTAGTGGACTAAGTGGTTAAAGGGTTCAATAATCGGCATTACGTTGCAGCCCTCCTTCTAGACATATCCCGAACCTTCGATTCTGTCTGGCACGAAGGCCTCCTACATCACCTCATTCAATACAACATCCCATCCTACCTCATACACATAATACACCAATACTTTCAAAACCGCTCATTTGTCGTCGCAAAAGACGACATCCTATCTCAACCCTACTCCATAAACGCAGGAGTACATCAAGGCAGTGTCCTTGGGCCCCTGCTTTTCCTTACATATATAAACACACTTCCAACCCTGAGAGGCTGCAACCTCTACCTATTTGCCGACGATACTGCCATAACAACAGCATCAAAGCGTCATCACGTTGCAGTGCAACGGGCACCGATATTCACGGATATGCTGTATGCCTGGTTTGCGACCTGGCGGTTGAAACTCAATGCCACTAAGTCCTAGGCCGTCACATTCACACGGCTAGCACTACAAGATGTACCGAACCTACCTCTAGGTGATGTTTATGTACCCTGGTTTACGCAGGCAACATACCTCGGCTTGCTTCTGGACATGCGCCTTATATGGAAAGACCACATAACAGTTCTGGCTAACAAAGTTAGTACAAGGATGGCTATGTTGTATCCACTCTACAACCCTAAGTCACCTATGGCTCTTCGGAACCATATGCTACTCTATTAACAAGTGTTAAGGCCGGTTTTCACCTACGGCTGCCAAGTCTGGGGTGCTGTTGCCAAAACCCATCTCTCTAAACTCGCGTAATGGACACTCCTCGTTCTTGACGTCGGGATAGCTGTTACCTTGGCCGCCTCCATCCTTAACGCTGCCGTTAGCGCCTCGTGGATGGTTTTATAAACGC